>OY986435.1:125186402-125191402 GCA_963920525.1 Dichetophora obliterata
GGTTTTTCTCGAAACAAGCAAGCTCAGAGACAAAGTTTTGTGGTTTTCTTTGTTTGTTCTTTAGTGGGCAAGCCAATTTTTTTTTATTCAGTTGCGATTTAGTTTCAGAAGTGAAAGTGCGTTAAAATTATATCGTATCGTGATTAATACTTAAGTATTCAGGTGAGCAAAAGTAAACAAAATGAATAAAAACATATGTGGAATAAGCAGAAGACATTTTCGGCGTTTAAAAAAAAGAAATAGATGATAATAGCTTAGAAAGAAAATATGCAAATAATAATAATAATAATAGTTATAATAATAATAATAATAATAATAATAATAATAATAATAATAATAATAATAATAATAATAATAATAATAATAATAATAATAATAATAATAATAATAATAATAATAATAATAATAATAATAATAATAATAATAATAATAATAATAATAATAATAATAATAATAATAATAATAATAATAATAATAATAATAATAATAATAATAATAATAATAATAATAATAATAATAATAATAATAATAATAATAATAATAATAATAATAATAATAATAATAATAATAATAATAATAATAATAATAATAATAATAATAATAATAATAATAATAATAATAATAATAATAATAATAATAATAATAATAATAATAATAATAATAATAATAATAATAATAATAATAATAATAATAATAATAATAATAATAATAATAATAATAATAATAATAATAATAATAATAATAATAATAATAATAATAATAATAATAATAATAATAATAATAATAATAATAATAATAATAATAATAATAATAATAATAATAATAATAATAATAATAATAATAATAATAATAATAATAATAATAATAATAATAATAATAATAATAATAATAATAATAATAATAATAATAATAATAATAATAATAATAATAATAATAATAATAATAATAATAATAATAATAATAATAATAATAATAATAATAATAATAATAATAATAATAATAATAATAATAATAATAATAATAATAATAATAATAATAATAATAATAATAATAATAATAATAATAATAATAATAATAATAATAATAATAATAATAATAATAATAATAATAATAATAATAATAATAATAATAATAATAATAATAATAATAATAATAATAATAATAATAATAATAATAATAATAATAATAATAATAATAATAATAATAATAATAATAATAATAATAATAATAATAATAATAATAATAATAATAATAATAATAATAATAATAATAATAATAATAATAATAATAATAATAATAATAATAATAATAATAATAATAATAATAATAATAATAATAATAATAATAATAATAATAATAATAATAATAATAATAATAATAATAATAATAATAATAATAATAATAATAATAATAATAATAATAATAATAATAATAATAATAATAATAATAATAATAATAATAATAATAATAATAATAATAATAATAATAATAATAATAATAATAATAATAATAATAATAATAATAATAATAATAATAATAATAATAATAATAATAATAATAATAATAATAATAATAATAATAATAATAATAATAATAATAATAATAATAATAATAATAATAATAATAATAATAATAATAATAATAATAATAATAATAATAATAATAATAATAATAATAATAATAATAATAATAATAATAATAATAATAATAATAATAATAATAATAATAATAATAATAATAATAATAATAATAATAATAATAATAATAATAATAATAATAATAATAATAATAATAATAATAATAATAATAATAATAATAATAATAATAATAATAATAATAATAATAATAATAATAATAATAATAATAATAATAATAATAATAATAATAATAATAATAATAATAATAATAATAATAATAATAATAATAATAATAATAATAATAATAATAATAATAATAATAATAATAATAATAATAATAATAATAATAATAATAATAATAATAATAATAATAATAATAATAATAATAATAATAATAATAATAATAATAATAATAATAATAATAATAATAATAATAATAATAATAATAATAATAATAATAATAATAATAATAATAATAATAATAATAATAATAATAATAATAATAATAATAATAATAATAATAATAATAATAATAATAATAATAATAATAATAATAATAATAATAATAATAATAATAATAATAATAATAATAATAATAATAATAATAATAATAATAATAATAATAATAATAATAATAATAATAATAATAATAATAATAATAATAATAATAATAATAATAATAATAATAATAATAATAATAATAATAATAATAATAATAATAATAATAATAATAATAATAATAATAATAATAATAATAATAATAATAATAATAATAATAATAATAATAATAATAATAATAATAATAATAATAATAATAATAATAATAATAATAATAATAATAATAATAATAATAATAATAATAATAATAATAATAATAATAATAATAATAATAATAATAATAATAATAATAATAATAATAATAATAATAATAATAATAATAATAATAATAATAATAATAATAATAATAATAATAATAATAATAATAATAATAATAATAATAATAATAATAATAATAATAATAATAATAATAATAATAATAATAATAATAATAATAATAATAATAATAATAATAATAATAATAATAATAATAATAATAATAATAATAATAATAATAATAATAATAATAATAATAATAATAATAATAATAATAATAATAATAATAATAATAATAATAATAATAATAATAATAATAATAATAATAATAATAATAATAATAATAATAATAATAATAATAATAATAATAATAATAATAATAATAATAATAATAATAATAATAATAATAATAATAATAATAATAATAATAATAATAATAATAATAATAATAATAATAATAATAATGATAATAATAATAATAATGATAATAATAATAATAATAATAATAATAATAATAATAATAATAATAATAATAATAATAATAATATAATAATAATAATAATAATAATAATAATAATAATAATAATGATAATAATAATAATTATAATAATAATAATAATAATAATAATAATAATAATAATAATAATAATAATAATAATAATAATAATAATAATAATAATAATAATAATAATAATAATAATAATAATAATAATAATAATAATAATAATAATAATAATAATAATAATAATAATAATAATAATAATAATAATAATAATAATAATAATAATAATAATAATAATAATAATAATAATAATAATAATAATAATAATAATAATAATAATAATAATAATAATAATAATAATAATAATAATAATAATAATAATAATAATAATAATAATAATAATAATAATAATAATAATAATAATAATAATAATAATAATAATAATAATAATAATAATAATAATAATAATAATAATAATAATAATAATAATAATAATAATAATAATAATAATAATAATAATAATAATAATAATAGAAACTAAAGTAAAACAGAAATACAACAACAAATGTGGCATTATGAAATTAAGGGAAAAAATGAGAAATTGAAGCTTCAAAATCTCATCGCCCCGATGGTGCAGTGCGTCTACGCGCTTGCACGGGCAATCACAAAGATTTCTGATGACGCGTTTAGCACGCAGAAATTGTACAATAAAATCAATTTGCTAGTGGTTTTTTTTCCTTTCATATTGAAAAAACTTTGTTGTTGTTGTTGTTTCTTTAGAAAAATTCGTTAGAACAATTAATTGTTTCTAACTTTGACCTTAAGCTCGATAAACGATTTTAAACTGTCAAACAACTAGAATTTGTATTTAAAATCAAGTATGATTTAAACTATCAAACATTTAGAATTTGTATTTAAATCATATAAAGTCAACATAATAAACATAGAGGTCATTTAGGAAAAAACTTTAATAATAATAATAATAATAATAATAATAATAATAATAATAATAATAATAATAATAATAATAATAATAATAATAATAATAATAATAATAATAATAATAATAATAATAATAATAATAATAATAATAATAATAATAATAATAATAATAATAATAATAATAATAATAATAATAATAATAATAATAATAATAATAATAATAATAATAATAATAATAATAATAATAATAATAATAATAATAATAATAATAATAATAATAATAATAATAATAATAATAATAATAATAATAATAATAATAATAATAATAATAATAATAATAATAATAATAATAATAATAATAATAATAATAATAATAATAATAATAATAATAATAATAATAATAATAATAATAATAATAATAATAATAATAATAATAATAATAATAATAATAATAATAATAATAATAATAATAATAATAATAATAATAATAATAATAATAATAATAATAATAATAATAATAATAATAATAATAATAATAATAATAATAATAATAATAATAATAATAATAATAATAATAATAATAATAATAATAATAATAATAATAATAATAATAATAATAATAATAATAATAATAATAATAATAATAATAATAATAATAATAATAATAATGATAATAATAATGATAATAATAATGATAATAATAATAATAATAATAATAATAAAAATAATAATAATAATAATAATAATAATAATAATAATAATAATAATAATAATAATAATAATAATAATAATAATAATAATAATAATAATAATAATAATAATAATAATAATAATAATAATAATAATAATAATAATAATAATAATAATAATAATAATAATAATAATAATAATAATAATAATAATAATAATAATAATAATAATAATAATAATAATAATAATAATAATAATAATAATAATAATAATAATAATAATAATAATAATAATAATAATAATAATAATAATAATAATAATAATAATAATAATAATAATAATAATAATAATAATAA
>OY986435.1:125193902-125238425 GCA_963920525.1 Dichetophora obliterata
CACGAAACTTGCATCTTTTCACTTCAATAACAACTTGTTGCGCTTATTATTACAAATTTTTTTTTCTCTTACACACAAACACTTGGCAAATAGTTAAGATAAACAAAATTTTTGCGAACAACATTTCTTTCTTTTGCATATATTTTTTTTTATGCTTTGTTGCTCAAAACACTACACTTAAAATTGAATTAAATGCATACATTTAGCGAATATATGCTAAACGAAAACTACGCGCACGGATTATAACATCTTTGCTACATTTTGTTAAAATTACCTTTTCTTTGAATATTGAATCGCGACCGACACTTATAATAAAAAATTTTTTTTTCAGTACGCGAAAACTACTCGACCGCCATTATATTTTTCATTCATTAAACTGAAACGTCAGTTTTACTTTCTTTTTATACTCATATTCGCAATTAATCATTGCAGACACATGTTTAAATGTTGGCATGCATGATTTATTGGCACTATGAATCACAGGGTGATTCAAGTGAAATAAAAAAAAATTAAAATTTTAATGTTTTGATGTCATGACATAAATTTATGGACATTATTAAAGAATACATAATATTTCTTGAAAAATTAAAGAAAAATTTCAGAAAAAGTAAAAATCGAACTTATACTGAAGAATATAAAAAGGCTAAATTGCAAAAAATTGAAAATTTGAAAAACGAAATAGTCAAATATGAAACTTTAGAAAATTGCAAACATTTTATTGTAGAATTTAATAAAATTTATTATGAATTACATGAATTCATAAAAAATTTAATAACACGAAAAGAAGATAAAATAAACTTGGATTTATCATCGGTTTGGGAGGAAGAAACTAATTTGCCAAAAATGTCAAGTTTTGACATAAATGTAGTAGGTAAAAACCTACCAGTTTTTAAAGGAGTTTATGAAGAATTAGATGATTTTATAGTGAAAGCAGAATTGCTTCATGATTTAATAAAAGATGAAGATAAGGCCATTTTTATAAAGTATGTATACAATTTTAAATTAACAACCCAAGTGAGAAGTATACTTGGACGTTTGAACAGACCTTCGACATTAATTGAATTAAAATCTTTATTGGTGAAATCTTATCCCAATCCAAAAACAGTACAGCAAATGCTAAATGAATTTAGTTCTATATCACAGAATAATCTAACAATTTCCGAATACAGAGAAAAAATAACAGAATTATCAGAGCAATTAAGCAATTTAGAGCTACAAAGCTTAGAGAAACCCAGTCAAGAGACAAAAGATGCAATATTTAAGGTCAACGAAAGTATGGCACTTAATATTTTTTCAAAAGGTGTCAGGACAGAATATAAAACTATTTTACAGGCGAATCCGCCAAAAACTTTTAATGAAGCAACTGAAAGATGCTTGAATATTGAGCAAAATCTTTCAACAGATAGAAACAATATTTTACATATACAGAACAGAAATAATTCAAGAAACTATAATGAGCAAAATAATAGATTTAATCAAAACTTCAGAAATTACAATAATCAACATTTTTCCAACAGAAATAATAACAATTATAGAAATAATACATTTCAAAACAGGAATCAAAATTTTTCAAATAATAATTACAGAAACAATAATAATTTTCAAAACAACAATCAAAATACCAATTACAGAAATAATAACAATTACAGAAGCAACAATTTTCAAAATAACAATAATTTTTACCGTGAAAACAGAAATAATAATAATAATTTTATAAACAATAATAACAATTTCAATAGAAATACAAATTTTACAAACAACAACAATGCGCAGGGAAACGGATATGGCCGGGTAGCAGGAATTGTTACCCACAGAGGCCAAAACTGATCCTACAACTTACTAAAAATTTAACCAATTTTATTATATTAAAGTGCAAAAATACAAATGAGAATCTGAAATTCCTAATAGACACGGGAGCAGATATTTCCATCTGCAAGAAAAGAAGCGTGAATAAAATAGAAACAAGAAATATTTCAACAATAACTGGTATAACAAATGAAAGTATAGAGTGCATAGGCACATCATATTTAAATTTTTTAATTGAAACGGAGGAAATAACACACAATTTCCACATAGTAGAAAATGAATTTCCAATATTAACAGATGGCATAATAGGGCGTGACATGTTGAGAAAGTACATGTCTAAAATAGATTTTGAAACTTACACGGTAACATTTTTAATAAATGAAAAAGAACTAACTTTACCAATAATTTTAAATTATAAAAACTTTACAGTACCTGCTCGATCAGAAGCAGTGATCCCCATAAATATTAGGGTTAATGAAGATAGTTTAATCCTTAACAAAGAAATAAATAATGGAGTCTTCATTGCAAATAGCATAATACCTGCAAATGGCGTAGCACACGTGAAAGTTTTAAACACGACAGAAGAAGAAATAAATTTAGAGGATATAAACATAGAAACAAAACCATTAAAAAACTACAACATATTTACAAGCAAAGAAACTAATAAATTTAATGCACATAGATTACAAGAACTTTTAAAAACATTAGACATAGGATGCAACGAACCGGAGGCAGAAAAATCAATTATTGACATTTTAAAACAATTCCAAGATATATTCCACCTCCCCGGAGAACCATTGACCGTGAACAATTTTTACACGCAAGAAATTCATACTACTGATTCAACAGCGGTATACATAAAGAACTACAGACTCCCACAGACACAAATGACAGAGATCAACGAACAAGTAGACAAACTTTTAAAAGACAACATTATTGAACACTCAGTTAGCCCTTACAATTCGCCACTATTAGTTGTTCCAAAAAAATCAAATAATGATGAAAAAAAATGGAGATTAGTGGTCGATTTCAGGAAACTAAACGAAAAAATAGTTAACGACAAGTTTCCCCTTACAAAAATAGAAGACGTACTTGACAAATTAGGAAGAGCTAAATACTTTTCGACGTTGGACATGACTAGCTCCTTCCACCAAATACGATTACACGAAGACTCACGACAATTAACTGCCTTTTCAACAAATAACGGACATTACCAATTTAAACGCCTACCTTTTGGACTAAAAATATCGTCCAACAGCTTTCAGCGCATGCTAACAATAGCATTGAGTGGTTTAGATGCTGAAGCATTTCTATACGTAGACGATATTATTGTGTTTGGATGCAGTTTAGGGCATCACAATGAAAATTTAGCAAAAGTTTTTGAAAGGATGAGGAAATTTAATTTAAAACTAAATGCACACAAGTGCTCATTTTTGAAACCAGAGGTTGTTTATCTAGGACACCTCATAACTGCTAAGGGCATTAAAACTGACCCAGCAAAAAATAAAATCATTAAAAATTACCCTGTACCAAAAGACACAGATGAAGTCAGAAGATTTGTTGCTTTCTGCAATTATTATAGGAGGTTCATACCCAAGTTTGCAGAAATAGCTAAAGTTTTGAACTCACTACTAAAAAAAGATGTTAAATTTAATTGGACTGAAGATTGTCAAAATGCTTTTGAAACGTTAAAAACAAAATTATTAAACCCACCGATACTACAATACCCAAATTTTGAAAAACAATTTGTACTGACAACAGACGCCTCAAATTATGCGTTAGGTGCTGTTTTGTCACAAGGTGATATTGGTTTAGATCTACCAATATCATACGCGAGCAAGTCTCTAAACAAACACGATTTAAACAAACCGATAATAGAAAAAGAGTTGTTGGCCATACATTGGGCCATAAATTTTTTCAGACCATACCTCTACGGTCGCAAATTTTTAGTAGTAACAGATCACAGACCTTTAGTGTCTCTGTTTTCCCATAGAAACCCGTCATCTAAGATGACACGTATTAGATTAGACTTATGCGATTACAATTTTGAAATTATATACAAGAAAGGCAGCATGAATACTAATGCTGACGCATTATCTCGTATAGTACTAAACAGCGATTCATTGCAGGCTATGATTCCGACAGAAACGGATGATAGGAAAATACTGGCTATAACACGAAGTATGGTTAGAAATAAACATACACAAAACACTAATTCAGACACAACAAGTGACATTACTAACAAGAAGTCTGATCAACTTTTTGCTTGGGAATGCACATCCAAATCAGATATAAACAAAATGATACAATTAAAATTCGTAATAGATAGAAATTACAAGGGAACCCAAATATATATAAATAATAGAGAAGTTATTGCAAGATGCAGCGATAATCCATCGATCACACAGCTGACTTTGGAGAAACTGTCTTCAAAAATGCAAAGGTTAAATATAAACGAGCTCGCGTTAAGTAAAAATGATAAAATATTTGAAACCATAAGAATGGATAAATTTAAAGAGATATTTAATAATTTACAAAGACAAAATAATGAAAATTTAAAAATTTTAATATACAATGAACCTACAAGAATAATTGATAAAGATATACAAAATAAATTAATTGAAGAATATCATAATTCGGCTCATGGAGGACACATGGGCATTAGAAAAACCAATTTAAAAATGAAACAAAAATACATTTGGAAAAACATGAACAAAATGATAAAGAAATATATATTAAATTGCGAACAATGTAAAATCAACAAACAAACCAGACATACAAAAGAGGAATTAACTTTGACAGACACACCAGGAACTAGTTTTGAAACAATATCAATAGATACTGTAGGGCCTTTGCGATTATCAAATAATTTACGTTATATATTAACTATGCAATGTGAGTTAACGAAATATGTCATTGCTTGTCCAATGGAGACCAAAGACGCAAAGACTGTAGCCAAATCCTTAATAGAAAATGTTATTTTAATCTATGGTCATTTTAAAGTTCTTAAATCAGATAGGGGTACTGAATTTACCAATGAATTGATGTCGGAAATCTGCAAACAGCTTAACATTAAACAAATATTTAGCACGCCTTATCATCATGAGACTTTAGGTTCAATAGAAAGAAACCACAGAGTATTGAACGAATTTTTATTAAATTTTTGCAAAGATGATGAATGGGACCATTGGATCCCATACTTCACATTTGCTTACAATACAACACCTCATGTTGACACTAATTACACTCCTTTTGAACTTATATTTGGCAAATTAGCAAACCTACCAAATGATAATCTAGATAATTCAAAATGTTACAACACAGATAATTATGCGCAAGAATTGAGAGTAAGATTAAAATACTCATTAGAAAAAACGAAAGAATTGATAAATATAGCAAAGATTAAACGAATTCAAAATAATGTCACATCTGCACCATTAAATATAAAAATTGGTGAAAAAGTAATGATAAAGAAAATAAATAGAAAGAAAAACCAACCACCATATCATGGTCCATATATTATAGTTGATAAAAATGGAGTAAATTCTAAAGTTGATGTAGATGGTAAAATCAAAGAATACCATAATAATTTATTAAAAAGATGGATTTAATTCAAATTTTTCAATTAAAGTAAAAAATTTATTAACTAAAACAATTGCATTGTATAAATTTCATAAACAAATTGAATTTGTATAATTTTTAATAACATATATCATATATCTATTTTGAAACCATTTCTGTAATAAAATATAAAATATAATCTGTTATAGTTAATAAGAATATTTCAAATGCATGAAACAAGTACTATATTTTAAGATTAAATAATATATTGGATTATAATAAGAAAATTTGAATTGTATAATTTTAAAAATTATTTTTCTTTTTTCAAATAATTTTTATCTTAAGGATGGGGGTGTAGTGCGCACCAAGTTTAAGCAACCAAACGTACACAAACTATTTGGTTGCACTGTATTTATGTTTGTTTATATTCACCACGCACAATGACCCGTGGTTATATATTTGATTTACAAGACGCTTTTTCGCACTAAGCTAATGTTCTATGTATTTCACTCGCGCACTTTTAATGTTTATATATTTTGTTATATTTATTTTGTATTACGCACTTACACATTAAGTTTATATTTATTATTCACTCACGCACTTTTTATGTTAAAATTATGCACTTTTTCAAAATACCGTTTTTTGTCTTTATAAGCATCAAGAATTTGAAAATAAAGATTATTAGTTCCTCGAGCTTTAAATCAGCTTGATCTTTTATTTTCTAAGCCTAAGTGCATTTTCATGCCGGCTGTTTTTAAAGGAAAAAATATAAAAACTTAGAGCCAGTGGCGTTATTAAGCGCCGGCAAAATTTTTGAGGCAGGTCCTTTTAATTAAAAACAAAAATTTCAAAATAAAACTTTACAATAATAATAATAATAATAATAATAATAATAATAATAATAATAATAATAATAATAATAATGATAATAATAATAATAATAATGATAATAATAATAATTATAATGATAATAATAATAATAATAATAATAATAATAATAATAATAATAATAATAATAATAATAATAATAATAATAATAATAATTATAATAATAATAATAATGATAGTAAACATGTGTATGGTTTTTGTGTATTGGAAGAGCAAAATGTTTGTATATATTTTCTGTTTTTATTACAGATACAATACATCAGGGAAATTACTGGTCCCGCCAACAGTAGAGAAATGTTTGCAGCTATTTTTTTGGAGGAATTTTTGCTACAGTTGAACTTGGATGGCCACCAAAATAAAATGGAGATTAAATCCTCAAAACTATTCTCAAAATATATTTATGTATTTATATATTTAATAACATAACGGCAACTCGCATCACTCACGTTTCAGTCCTAGTTAACATAGGTTTTTCTCTATTCAATATAACATTTTTTACAGAAAAAAGTAGAGGTGTAAACAATTTTCATATATATCCTTAAGAACTCAAAATTTTTCTGTAATCAATTTTATATTTCAGGTCTGAAACGTTTACATTTTAAATTCTGAATATTAATTTTTATATTATTGCAGGCGCATTCAAAAATGAAAACTTGGGCTATCCGGGCTTCGAGATAGCGGTCAGAAATGGAATTAGAAACTATAAAAATAAATTTTATAAGAAAACTTATAAAACAAAAAATGACAATAAAACAAAGTAAATTTTGAAATAAACGTTTTTGTTTGTGCAGGTTAAGTAAGCGTAAGTACAATTTATGAAGTTTTTTTTCTGTTCTTCCATTTCTTGTTCAATGCACAAAGTATGCTTCCTATTAACCCATTACCGCTCAGCGTTATCATATAATAACGCACTCATCTCTTCTTGTGTTCATTCAATCCCAAAGAAATACAGAAAACAAGATGCGTTATCATATGGCAATAATTTGCGGTATAAGGTTAAACAAAAACGCGAGTAGGCGCGCAACTGTTCAAATTATGTTTTTTTTCTAGCTTAGTCCGCAGTGTGCTTTGATCATAGGAAAAAAATTATTTGAATTGATAACTTGAAAAAAAGTTGTAAGAGAGCCAACAATGGTTGGCATCCCCCGCTCACTCCACCGGTCAATATAATTTTGTCCTCTCTCTCTCTCACGCTCTTTTTCGAAACCAACTTCGAACTGCTTCCTTCCTAGGACATGCCAATGTTAAAAGAAGCACGTTTGGCAAGGAGGATGCAAGCGCTTGCTGATTCCACAGTAGCGCTGCCAGAAGTCTATTGAAGCGCTCTTTCTCCCGCTGGGAATAAATACACACATACAAACGTGCAAAGGCACCCAGCGGGAGAAAGAGCGCTTCAATACACTTCTTGAAGCGCTGCTGTGGTAGCAGTAAGTGCTTGCATCCTCTTTGCCAAACGTGCTTTTTTTAACATTGGCATGTCCTAGGAAGGAAGCAGTTCGAAGTTGATTTCGAAAATGAGCGTGAGAGAGGACAAAAATATATTGACTGGTGGAGTGAGTGGGGGATGCCCACCATTGTGTAATGGAATGTATTATGCAGTGCATAAGCAGCGAGAGGCATAGCAATGAGAGAACTACGCTCTCTAACCACTTTTCTCAACTTATCAATTCAAATAGTTTTTTTCCTATGCTCAAAGCACACTGCGGAGTTAACTAGAAAAAAGCATCATTTGAACAGTTGCGCGCCTACTCGTGTTTTTGTTTATCCTAATACCGCCATATGATAAAGCATTTTGTTTTCTGTATTTCTTTCGGATTGAATGAACAAAAGAAGAGATGAGTGCGTTATCATATGATAACGCTGAGCGGTAATGGGTAATGCAGCATACTTTTTGCATTGAACAAGAAATACAAGAACAGAAAAAAAGAGTTGAGACTTTATGAATTTTACTTAAGTACGCTTACTTAACCTGCACAAACAAAAACTGAATCGCAACTGAATAAAAAATAGGCTTGCCCACTAAGGAACAAAACAAAGAAAACCACAAAACTTTGTCTCAGGGCTTGCTTGTTCCAGAGAGAAAAGCAAAGAGAAACAATATTTCGAATAGTGTGCTTCTTTCTTGCTGGACAAGGAACAGTGATGGAGCGCTTCAATCGTGATTCTAGGTGAGCTGCTGCCATTTCGGACCGCTGGGCATATACACAGTCACACATACACAGGCAGGGAAAACAAAACACTTGAACGGCGAAGCAGAACACAGCGAGAGCATATATAAGGCAACTCGCTGGCATAAGCAAATCAGTGTGGGTGCAAGAGCGGCTGCGTGCACATGTCGAGACTAATGGTCCAGTTAGCCTCGCATGGCACAGCAGCGCATGCAACGCAGATAAGCAGCTAGCACACAGCTAAATAAATGGTGATTATGCAAAGCATAGTCACATGGTCAAAATAAAACAATAAAAAAGAAGAATACAACGATTTTATTTTAATAAATTAACCGCACTTGATCAAACAATTTTACAACTTCACATCTGTTTTGCCAAAACGTCAAATGCATAGAAGAATACACAGATATTAAAATGAAATAGATCTTAAATGTTTATCTATGTAGTCAGAGATGCATTTCTGTTTTTATCTGAGCATTGCCATGCGTTGCCATGTTGTGCTTAATCAGATACACACAAATCCCACTAAGCAGATTTCGATGTGACGCTTGTTAAGCCATGCACTGCTATGCCATGCGAGGCTAACTGGACCATAACTAGTGAAAGTGTTTCCACCTTTCAAACGTAGTTAGAAGTCATAGGAACGTGTTTCCACCGTTCAGCTGTAGTTATAGGAACGTGTTCCCACCGTTCAGTTCGAAGCTATAGGAATGTGTCTCCACCGTTCAGCATAGAACTCATTGGAACGTGTACCCGACGTATAGCATAAAAGTCATAGGAACGTGAACCCAACGTTCAGCATAGAAGTCATAGGAACGTGTACCCACCGTTCAGCATAGAAGTCATAAGAACGTGTCTCCACCGTTCATCGTAGAAGTCATAGGAACGTGTACCCACCGTTCAGCATAGAATTTATAGGAACGTGCACCCACCGTTCAGTATAATAGTCAGAAGCTATTAAACATAAGATCTATATTAAGTTATAATATATATGTTGCAGCATAATTAATTAAATAATTATTAAACAAATATAAGAAAATACTAATGAAAGTAACAATAAAAACAGATTTTTATTACAGTTTAAAACTAAAAACTCCGGATTTCTCATTTAAACATTGGAATCGTTAGGACATAGATTGTTTTGTAAGACCCCTTGGTTTACTCACTGAGCTTACCTCAGCAAACTAGTAACGGACGAAAAGGGTTCGTTACAGCTGATATCTCAGTAAACTCTCCATTAAGCGGAATATCAACATTATGTTTTCTTAAAGAATCTGGCAATAATGAAGATTTTTCTTCTGATAATCCCAAATCCATGAATAAAGCTGTGTACTTGATGGGATGTACATTCGGTGGAGTAGGAATGCTGTCGTTAATCCTCTCTAGTCGGAGGACTAGTGTTGTGTGTACAACCCAAAAGCAAATAAAAACAAACAAATAATAACAAGCAGACCACCTAGTCACAAGCAAGGTCATCAACGTAAACAAACCTTGAAACACTGAGCACATGTGAGTGCAATATGATCAAGCTGAGTAGTGCAACATAAGTTAAAACAATAAAACGGCATGAACGTAAACAATAAAAGGAATAGTGATTATTAATGAATCACGAATGTTGGCTAAGCGCAAGCAGCCACTTCTAGTTTTAACAAAGAGCCGATCTTATTGCAACTTGCACATGTGGGTCATTGCATGTGACCAAATATTTAGTATTGCATTTTCGCGGAAGGCACAAAATGCAAGTCTGCATATTTGGTTACATCAATTAATGATTGGTCTAATTAAATATGTTGGAAATGTGACTGGAAAATGGGTGCGTCTTAGAATAGAAAAATTGTAACAAATTGTTACAAAAGAAAATTAAATTTAAAATAAATTATGATTATACACATGAAAGTCATACCGGCAGTATTGCCTTCTTTTTATATTCCCAAATCGGCCTTGTGGCCTTTATACACAGCGCGGCTCGCTTAAAAGCCAAAACCTTTGTTTCGAATATTTAGTTAGGATTCTTAAATATTTTTATAATAAATAAGTCGGCCTTTGTAGTCTAGAGGAGAGTGCGCTAGACTATCAACCCAGAGGTCCCTGGTTCGAATCCGAGCTCGGGCATGGTTCTTTTCACTTTCTTTATTCTTTCCTGCACATTTAAGAATTATGGAAAACAAATAAAATCCACAGCTAAATTGTGTGAAATGTGGAATTAATGGACAGGAACAACTAAGGGCTGGAAATGCTTATCCAAGGTTAAGGCATAACACTAGCCTCGGTTAGAAGCAATTCAAATTGTCCTTCACGGTTGTTTCGCCTAATCAATAATTCACGTATGGTTCCAATCAATTCCTCTAAATAATCTATTCTTTCCTTTCAGATCAAAGACCAAACCTTGTTTGTATAAGGCGCATGCCTTGGTTCTTTGATCTTTAAAAAAAAACAGTTCCAAACGTAACATGGTGATCCTGCGGACTCGAGCCTAGGAATTTTTTTTTTGTGTGGAATCTACTGATTTGAGTGCTGCTTATACGTGGAGTTTAAAGCCAAATGTCACAGGACTCCAGAGAAGAGCTGGATGAATTGTTCCAGCAACTGAACCACAGAAGAGAAAGAAAATTAGAGGTGACAAGCAAGTACGGCGTCGAAGGGAACTGGACAACCTATACAGGCTATACAGGATGATTCATGTATCGAAAGGATCTGAAAAAGGAAATATTGTTAATATGGTTAGAATTAAGTAGAATTTGCGACTAGATGTTTTTACCAAGGATGCTTTGGGATATTATTTAATAAATATTGTGATAAATGTAATAAGAAAATAGTGGACACAGGAAAAGTTAGGTATCTAAGTTATAAAGCTAAAAGTTTTCATTATAACTGTTTCAAATGTACTTACAAATGTACAAATATTGATAAAATTTATTCTGGCCACGAAACTATCTGAAAAAGTAAAGAATAAAATTTTAACAGAAAGCAAACCAACTACTCTTGAAGAATTTAAAAGAACGCTTCAGCAAGCATATAGATCTAAATAATAAGACTACCTCAAAACTTCATAGTGAGTTAGCACGAATAAATCAAGGTAGTTTGAGTGCTACTGTATTCGGGTCAAATATAGAAAATTTATTAGCGTCACTAAATGAGCTACAGATTAGTAAGCAGGGTGAAACAAATCGAGAGATAATAGTAAAGTTAATGATCAAATTGGTTTGACAACATTCAAGAATGGTTTAGTTAAACCATGTTGATCTATTGTAATGGCAGCAAGACCTGTGAAGCTAGCAGAAGCCATTAGGATAGCTTTAGAAATAGAACCCAATACAAATAATCGAATCATGTATTTTAATAAGTTTCACAGAGGTAGAGGCAATTATAATTAAAACAGAGGACAATTTAGACAAAATAATTTTGCAAATAATGGAAATTTTGTAAGAAATCATAATATTAACAGGAATTATAATAATAATGTAGGATACGATAATAATAAAGGTAGAAATAATGCTAATTTCAGAGGAAATAAAAATAGAGGATTTAATAGAAATAATAATAATAGTAGAAATTTTAATGATAACAGAAGAGGCAACCAAGAAAACTGGAATGCCCCCGGTGGTCAAAGCCCGGGGAATTCTTAAATGATAAGAAAAATAAAATTTTACAGCAAAATATTATTAATATAAGTCAGTTTAATGAAATAACAAATTATGTTACAGTTAAGATAGGAAATAGTATAGTTACATTGCTAATAGATACTGGAGCATACATTTTTCTATTAAAGAGTAAGGTAGTAAATAATAATGTTGATAGTAGTGAAATTGTTATATAAACGGGATAACTAATGAGGTGACGACTTCATTAGGAATTTCACAAATAGAGTTATTATGGGAAGATGATAATATACTGCATACATTTCATATTATAGACGTTAATACAAACTTAGGAACAGACGGAATTTTAGGTAGAGATTTTCTAATAGATTATAATTGTAAAATAGATTATGAGACGTATACACAAGAAATAACAACTTATGATGAGAATTCTAGAGAGCAGAGACAGTAATGGCTGTAGACATAGATGTAGATGAAGAAAGTGTAGTTTGTGGTAAAGAAATTAGAAAAGGAGTATTTGTAGAAGATACTTTAATTCCAGAGACAGGAATAAAACACGTGACATTTTTTAATACAACTAATAATGAAGTTTTGCTATCAAGATTAATACTGGGAATAGAGAAGATGGAAAACTATGAGATATTACATTTTAAAAACATCCTGCCAGATGAGAACAGATTCCAAGAATTACAAAAAGAAATAAATATTGATAATCTAGATAATATAGCAAAAGAAACAATATTAGATATTTGCAAAGATTATCAAGGTATTTTTCACTTAGAAGGGGAGATTTTGACTAAAAATAATTTTATGAACAAAAAATTTCAACAATAGATAAATCACCTGTGTACATTAAAAACTATAGGCCTCCACATGCTAATTTACAAGAAATAGAAAATCAAGTACATAAACTTTTAGATGAAGATATTGTTGAACCTTCAGTTAGCCCATATAACTCACCCTTATTAATAGTTCCGAAGAAAAGTACAGGGGAAAATAAGAAATGGAGACTAGAAGTTGACTATAGAGCATTAAACAAGGAAGTCGTGAATGACAAATTCCCTTTAACTAGAATAGAAGATGTTCTTGATAAATGAGGCAAAGTTTTTTTCCACTTTAGATATGACAAGTTCATTTCATCAAATTCCGTTACACCAAAAATCAAGACCATTGACAGCATTTTCAACTGAATCACTACCACTACCAATTCAAACGTTTGCCATTTAGTTTAAAAATTTCAACAAATTTCTCTTGCACTTGCTTTCTCTTGCACTTAGTGGTCTTGCACAAGATTTAGCATTTTTATATGTCGATGATATAATAATCTTTGGATCTAGTTTAAAGGAACCTAACAAGAATCTGTCAGAAGTCTTTAAAAGGTTACGTAGATATAATTTAAAGTTAAATCCAGGTAAATGCAAGTTTCTGAGACCAGAAATTGTGTATCTTGGACATCTAATAACTGATCAAGGTGTGACTACAGATCCAAGCAAATATGATGTGACAAAAAACTACCCGACACAAAAAGATGCGGACGAAGTACGTAGGTTCGTAGCTTTCTGTAATTATTACAGGCGTTTTATTCAGAATTTTGCTGATATAGCAAAACCATTAAATCAATTGTTAAAAAAGCTAGTCATTTTCAGTTGGTCGCAAAGTTGCCAACAATCTTTTGAACTTTTAAAACGAAAACTCACGTCACCACTTATATTAAGTTATCCGGATTTTCCAAAACCTTTCATACTAACCACATATGCATCAAACTTTGCTTTGGGAGCAATTCTTTCTCAAGGAGAAATAGGTAGTGATAAGCCAATAGCATTTGCAAGTAAGTCCCTTAACAAGCATGAGTTAAATAAAGCGGTAATAGAAAAAGAGCTGTTAGCCATACATTGGAGAATAAAACATTTCAGACCATATTTGTATGGTACAAGATTTAAAGTGTATACAGATCATAAACCTTTTGTAAGTTTATTCACGAATAAGGATCCATCATCAAGGTTAACTAGAATAAGAATAGATTTAATGGATTATGATTTTGATATCATATTCAAACAAGGTAGCATGAATACGAACGCTGATGCGTTATCTAGAATAAAATTAAATTCTGAGAAATTAAAAGAAATGGTACCAATCAATAATGTAAATGTGCTAACAAGAGCAATGAAGAATAAAGAAACAAGTGATACAGCAATAGAAATACCCCGGGACACGTCGCCATTGGAGACTGATCATCTTTATATATGGGAGTGTATATCGATATCTGATACTAGAGGAGTAAAAAAGTTAAAATTTGAACATATGAAAGAAATTATGAAAGGCCAAAATTGTGAAATATATGAATTCAGAAATATGTTGCGTGTTTGATACAATCATAAGACATTATCAGAGTTAAAATTGATTTTGAAAAAATTGTTATCTTATACAGAGCATGAACATTTGTATAAACTAGCGCTAGCGGATGATGATAGAATATTTGAAGAGATATCTGTGCACAGATTTAAAAAAAAATTTGATAAGATTCAATAAAATAAAAAGAGGAATTGTCTAGACATATTATTATATACTGCTCCAAAAAGAATAGAAAATGTAGAAGAAATGAAAGATTTAATAAAAAAAGTATCATGACTCAAAAACAGTAGGTCATTGTGTTATAAGAAGATGCATAGCAAAGTTAACCCAAAGATATGTTTGGAAATGGATGAATAAAATGTTTAGAGAATATATAAACAAGTGCAAAGTGTGTAACCAAGTAAAAATAACTAAATACACAAAAGAAAAATTAATGGTGACAGATACGCCGACAACATCATTTGATGTTGTAACAATAGATACAGTAGGTTCTCTTAGACCATTTACGATTTCCTAATGACATTGGACGGAAAGGATAATTGGGATGAATTTTTGCCTTACCACACATATTCATACAATACAACTCCACATAGTACAACACACTACACACCATTTGAATTAGTATATGGAAAGTTATGCGCTCTACCATGTGAAATTATAAACAATCAAGAAAAATTTTACAATGTTGAAAATTATATTAGCGAATTAAAACTAAAGTTAAAATTTGCGCAAACTAATGCAAAAGCAAATTTATTAGAAAGTAAGCAAAATATATCTGAAAAACAAAATTATGTAAATAAAGCAAATTTTAGGATAGGAGATTATGTATATTTAAAAATAGGAAATAAGAAAAAATTGGATGAACCTTTTAAAGGTCCTTTTGAAATTATATCTCAAAACGGGCCGAACAGTAAAATAATAATAGATAATAAAGAAAAAGAAGTACATAACAACAACTTAATTAAAGCAAGGAACATGTAAAAATAATGCTAAACTTAAATGTATGTATGTAATATTCTAAAAATAATTTTGTCATTTATGGTAACAAAATCATTTTTTTTAAAGGGTAAGGGTGTTGTGTGTACAACCCAAAAGCAAATAAAAACAAACAAATAATAGCAAACAGACCACCTAGTCACAAGCAAGGTCATCAACTATTCAACTAGTCAGAAGCTATTAAACATAAGATCTATATTAAGTTATAATATATATGTTGCAGCATAATTAATTAAATAATTATTAAACAAATATAAGAAAATACTAATGAAAGTAACAATAAAAACAGATTTTTATTACAGTTTAAAACTAAAAACTCCGGATTTCTCATTTAAACATTGGAATCGTTAGGACATAGATTGTTTTGTAAGACCCCTTGGTTTACTCACTGAGCTTACCTCAGCAAACTAGTAACGGACGAAAAGGGTTCGTTACAGCTGATATCTCAGTAAACTCTCCATTAAGCGGAATATCAACATTATGTTTTCTTAAAGAATCTGGCAATAATGAAGATTTTTCTTCTGATAATCCCAAATCCATGAATAAAGCTGTGTACTTGATGGGATGTACATTCGGTGGAGTAGGAATGCTGTCGTTAATCCTCTCTAGTCGGAGGACTAGTGTTGTGTGTACAACCCAAAAGCAAATAAAAACAAACAAATAATAACAAGCAGACCACCTAGTCACAAGCAAGGTCATCAACGTAAACAAACCTTGAAACACTGAGCACATGTGAGTGCAATATGATCAAGCTGAGAAGTGCAACATAAGTTAAAACAATAAAACGGCATGAACGTAAACAATAAAAGAAATAGTGATTATTAATGAATCACAAATGTTGACTAAGCGCGAGCAGCCACTTCTAGAATTAACAAAGAGCCGATCTTATTGCAACTTGCACATGTGGGTCATTGCATGTGACCAAATATTTAGTATTGCATTTTCGCGGAAGGCACAAAATGCAAGTCTGCATATTTGGTTATATAAATTAATGATTGGTATTATGTTGGAAATGTGACTGGAAAATGGGTGTGTCTTAGAATAAGAAAAATTGTAACAAATGGTTATAAAAGAAAATTAAATTTAAAATAAATTATGATTATACACATGAAAGTCATACCGGCAGCATTGCCTTCTTTTTATATTCCCAAATCGGCCTTGTGGCCTTTATACACAGCGCGGCTCGCTTAAAAGCCAAAACCTTTGTTTCGAATATTTAGTTAGGACTCTTAAATATTTTTAAACACAGTTACAAACGTAACACTAGCATATAAGACTGCTTTGGTTATGTTAGCTTTTTTTGTTGCTCTTTTTTTTTATTTAACTTGCAAGACTGTTGAAACTTGATCAGTGGCTAACGTTTCGGTGTAATCCATTAGCTTTTTCTTTTTTGTATATGTTGAACTCTCATCCATTGATTTTCGGGGTCTTCCTTTAGCAGATTTTGAAGTACTCGGCTGTTCATCCAACTTTTCTGCAGTTTCTTCAAGATAAAGATCCGTACTTTTTTGTAGACAGTCTTTATTTTTGCAGAAAAAACGACTTTTTATACTATGTGACTCTATCCATCTTCTTTTAATGATAAAATATATTTTATGTACTGATTAGTCAGTATCAGATGCATCCAAACGTTCTTCGGTTAACCTCAAATGATTTGTTACTGTCAAACTAAACTCATCTTTATCTAATGCGTTTATAAACATTTCAAATAATTCTGAATTTTTAATAAACATTTTTAATTTTTTTGTCTTATTTTTTTAATTTTTTTGTCGGAGAATAAAAATAAGACAATCTCACGGTTTCCTATACTTTTTTAACCTTTTCGTCACCTGCTCCTAAGAATTTTTTTAAGAAAAATAATTAAGGTAGGTAGTCGAATTGTCTGTAAGGGGAAATTTCCGTAATTTATTTTATTTACATGCTTAAAGAACGGACTTACTAAAATACTTCTGTCTTCTCTTACCTGCTTTTGACTTTCTTGTATCGATTGGTATTTTTTAGACGTAATATCTGATATAAAAAATTCCAATAATCAATGTAAAGGTGTTTTTTTCTTTCTCCGAGCATATATAAACTTCAAAAAGATAAGTATGTTTAAATAAGAAACAAAAGGTAAAAAAATTCGACAAAATTAAATTTTAAAAAAGTGACCTTTTCAGTCAGATGATTTCTGACTATTACTGTGACTTTTATGGTCCGAAAGGGATCTGCTTACAAAATTTCACCTTTCTAGCTCAAGAAGTTAGCGGACGCAACTTTCTACAACCAAGACCTCTCCATAAAAATCGCTCTAGCGCAGAAAGTTGTGCATAGTTGCAGCTGAGTTTTTTACAGAATGCTACAAAATAACCATTAAACACATTGTTGTAACTAGAAGATGTAACTACGCTTGGTTTTTTTTGAAACTCCACGTTAAATTTGAAAACAACGCCAAATCAGTGTTTTAGAAAAACACAAAAAAAAACCACTTAGTTTTAATTTTATTTTTTTTTTCATAGAGACCAATACTTACTTCTGTAACAAAAACATGTCCATGTTTTTAAACGTTTCGGCATGAACGTGATTTTTTTTTTTCAAAAAAATAATTATTTTGCAAACTTGAAAAATCACTGAAATTTGGCGAATTATACAAATAAAACTAATTATCCAAATAAGTTAAAATTTTGGATTCCTTAGTTCCAAACATTTCTTTATCTGATAAAAATATCAAGTATGCAAAAGAGAACTACTCGAAAATTGACTTTTGCCACGACCGCAGGCAGATCGAGCCATTGTGCGACGTCAATAAACACAGGTCCATTTCAAGGTGCGTCTTCATTGCTTGAGCAGTTTTTGAAACGTGATCTTTTATATATGCCCTGCAGACATCACATTTATGAACTGATGTTGAAAGAAGTGTACGAAATCAAATTTGGAAAAACATCTGGCCCAGGAGTGCTTCTGTTTTCACGTTTTAAAGATGATTGGGACAATTTAAAAGATAAAATATTTAGCCCTGGCATAGAGGTCCATGAAGCCGCTGCCAAAACACCTGTTCATGTCCAATTTCAAATAAAGGCATTTTGTTTGGCTCAACTGAATGAAAAGCATCCGAGCGCAGACTACAAGGAGTTCCTGGAAATCATTCTCTTGTTCCTTGGCGAAAACATTTCCAATTACCGTGTCAGAAAACCAGGAGCCATCCGTCATGTCAAAGGCCATATACTGCCAAAAAATATTCATATTTCGAAAGCATTTTTGTTTGACCGAAAAAGAACTAAGCGGGTTTTACGATATTTGTATTTTTATAGTGATTCTTTACGTGAAAGCTTGGTTTGGCAGCACCAGAGCTATAGAAGCCCCCAGTCAAGATTAAAATTTTTTAAGTGATGCTGCTGGGTATGCTTCAATTGACCATATTGTTTCACATAAATTGATGACAAAATTCTGTGGACATCTATGATATTTCAGTGGAGAAGCTGTGGCTCTTGATTTAGTTGATCCAAGCGTGTCCTTTGATATCAAACGAAAAATGATAGAAGCAATTCGTACGTTTGATATGGGTAAAGAAGAAAGCAAGAACTTAGTTTCTGAGGAAGAGAGTGTGACATTATCTGATGAAAAAAGTGAGGATGACGAACAAGACATAAAAAAAAAACCAAAAAGAAACTTACATCAAGGCCTTAAAGGAGTATTTATTATGTTAAATTGTTTGGATGTGGTTTTTACGTTTATTTGTTTAGGAAATTTCCAAGAGGAGCAG
Organism: Dichetophora obliterata; assembly: GCA_963920525.1. Classification (NCBI taxonomy): domain Eukaryota; kingdom Metazoa; phylum Arthropoda; class Insecta; order Diptera; family Sciomyzidae; genus Dichetophora; species Dichetophora obliterata. The sequence continues at coordinate 125,213,015 of OY986435.1, forward strand.
AAAAAGGTTAGTTGATCACAAAAGATTATAGGTGTGAAAACTTAATGGGGATTGTTTATAGCACCAAACCATTTGGAGCCTTGGTAGGTTGAAAAGTGCCAAATGTCGTCATAAAGTCAATTTTGTATAGAGGACACCTTAAGGGGTTGAGGTATGGGGTTAGTATATTCAGGAAAAAAATGTAGGGATAATAAATTAATAAAGGTTGGGCATAAATTGAAATCCTCTAGAGCATCTTGGTAACAGTAGAAGCGTTGGGAGTAAACTCCATAAAAACTTCACTTTTGTTTGGAAACCACCAAAAGAGGTTTAGAAAGGGGAGAATTATGTTTGAAAAAAATATTGAATATGAAAAATTAATGTGAGTCGGTGATACAAATGAACTCTTTTACGAAATTCTGGCGGTTGGAAAGGTTAGAGCATGTATTTTGTATGGGAGACGCCTTAAGGGATGGAGATAGGGGGTTAAAGTATTCAGAAGAATTGTTTTGGAGAATAAATTAATTGGGGTTGGGCAAACACTTGAATCCTCTAGGGGCATCCTGCTAGCAGTGGGAGCGTTGGGAGTAATTTTCATAAAAACGTCACTTTTGTATGGATGCCCCCAAAGAGGTGGATAGGGGAAAGTTTGTTTGGAAAAAATTTTGGGGATGAAAATTGACTGAGGGCCGGCTACATAAACCACTGTTTTATGGGCAACTCCTGAGCAGATGTGGGCTGATTTGTCTGAAAACCTCTCAATTTTTTTAAATTTGGACTTGATGAGACGCCCTTGACCCCCCTCTTATCCCCTTAAGTTTTGGGCTCATGCATTTTTTTATCAAACCTCACAAAATAAGAATTCCCAGCGTATCGAAATCGGAAAATCTTTCACTATGCCATAGCTATTAAGTATTAATTATTCAGAACGTAAAGGTGTGTATTTTTTATATGTTGTGTTTTTTGTACGGAGACCCCGAGAAGGATGTCATATAGTGTGTAGGTGTTTTCAGAAGAAATGTTCAGGGAAAAATTAATAGGAACAGCTTATAAAGGAGGATTTTTTAAGCGTTTGGTTTTTGAAAATTGAAAAAAAACCATTTGCAATAGTGGATTAAATATTTATTTGGAGCAATACACCAATACCTGCTATTTACTTTTTAAAGATTATTTTATGTAAATGTTGCCCGCGGCTACGTCTGAGGTGGTCCATCCAAGATCCAATAAGCTCCAATAAGCTCCAGTAAGCTCCAATTTTGGCATACTATTTCCAGAATTTCGGCCGGTATCTCACCTATGGCATCTTGGCGGCCAATGAAATTCTCCAAAATGTGAGATCAATTGCTTACTAAACTCACCTCTCAATAGGTTCATGGTATCGCGTGCCGTGTGGCACCGTCTTGTTGAAAGCATGGTGTAATTACACAGGTGGAAGCGGTTTTTTCATCTCTCTCAGAAAAATGAACACTAGCCTTGTCAAAAATAGCTGTTGGCAAATTTAAAACGAAGTTCGTGAAAGTGTTTGTTTTTTAATTTTTTGTATTTGCCAAGACCTTCAACTTAGTTTATCTTATTCCGTCGACGTGTTTTAAGCTAATCACCTTGCTGTAATAGCCAAACTTCCAGCTCCGAGCCCAATTAATACCAACAAATTGCGACTAAAGCAAGCGAAGGACTTGCTGATGCTACTACTATTAAAGCTGCTTGATTTTTTAACATGTCAGATCTTCTGTTGCACACAATTTCTTATTGCGTGCGCTTTTAGCTTTTTGATAAACTTTAGCTTGTTTTGAAAACATATACTATTTAACAAAACAAAAAAGCGTTTTTCTTAGCATTAGCGAACGACCAAATACTTTTCTAAGAGCTTCTTATAACGAATCACTTGAGACTTATAAACAACCACTCTCTTTTTAAGAAATAGGACAACTAACAGCGGCCACCTTTTCTATTATCCGCACTAGAGTGTTGCACTCGTGTTCAAATTTTGATTTTTTTTATTTAAGTATGGGCATGGATGCGGCTGTCCTGGTGAGCTAATGAGAAAAAATTTAATTATTTATTTTTAAAGTCCTGCCAATGGTGTCTGCGTTAGTAGGATGTTGATTTGTTGCAACCCTTGCGTTACTTCACAACCGTGTCGTAGGACCTTACAAATTGTTTTCCACGGCTTGCATATGCATATGGAAACTTTCGGTACGCACCCCAGTTAACACATTACTCAATAAGTCAAATTATGTCAAGGGACAGCAAATGTCAAACTTCAGGCAACATCACGAAAAAGTCTTTCCTTTCGGGTTTGGACAGCAATAAACAGCCAGCAAAAGCGTTGTCGTAAATATAATTTTTTTTAAACATCAAAAATAAGAACGCCGCACAGTACTTTGAGCAGTGGGAATAAATCAAAAACCTAACGAAATGTATGTCGTTAGTAACTATACAATACTTTAACTAAGAAGAATCCAAAATTGCATTGCGAAAGAATTAGTTTTTGAAAACTATACCTCTTTAATGCCAACGCTTTTTATGCTTTTTTATTGTTATGGACTTTTCGTTTTTGCGCTTCAAAAAAAAAAAAAAAAAAAAAAAATGATGTACGCGCAATTTTTACACTATTCGACTGATTTGTTTTTTATTTTTAAAGGAATTTTTAGGAAGTTCATAACTTGTAATTAGTTTATTGTTCAGCTTATTTACATGCACATGGATAGATATGCATTCTTACGTAAAAAAAATACATGTGTACATACGTTTACGTCATTTTTTTGACTTTCTCATTCTTGTTATACATCTTGAAGCAATAAGAAGTCTTTTATTTAACCTCGACATAATTTTACAGCGTGTTTTTAATTAAATTTAATTAAAATATAAGTTAAAAGATTGGAAAGAGGATCTGTGTTTCTAAGCAACACCTATTAACTAATGCGCACACATTTTATAATAAGTTTTATATTCATTCTTAACCTTACCGTGGCCGGGTAAAATAAAATTTGCAAAAAATAAATAATTTTCGCTCCACCTTACTATAAATTCATATTATAAAACCGAAGAAAAACACTGGTTTATAAGAAAATCTTTTTTTGCATCTTTAACGAGTGACTGTTTTGTAGATGTCTGCGTAAGTTTGAAGTGTCACCTCCTATTTTCAACTTTTTTATGCAAAGGTTAAACTCTGCCAAATCATTCTCCACTTTTTAAAAATATCGCTACGCTGTACTCATCATTTACGTGTAAAATTTCTTATTTGTTTTATTTTTGCAAGTTTGCAGTTGTCATTCGCCATCACCGCCTCTTTGTCAGAGTTGCTGGTTGATAAATTCTCGTTGTCGGTTTTGGCCATCCCTATACTGTTGGCGTATCCTAGTCTTCAAGTATTTCTTCGTAGTGCCATAAATAATTTTTGGAAATGCAAATATTGTGCAATGCACAGCAGGCTAAAACGAATTAAGAAGAAGTCTCTACTTGATGGAAATCCAACCGCATCAGCTGTCGAAATCTAGATTTCAATACTCCAAAAGTATTTTCAATTTTAACCCTTGTTTGTCAAAATTTAACGTTAAATTCTCTTTCGGAGTCTGTCAAATGTCCATAGTCCCTATAAGTTGTCAAAAGATATTCTCTTATTGAATATGCAGCATCTCCTATAATGTGGTATTTTGGTCCACAAATAGCTGGTAGTTCCTTCGAAATGAAAGACCTTTCAAATACTCTGGAATCATGCATTTTACTGGGGACTCCTGTATACACATCCAAAAACCTTAAAATTGCATCACAAATTCCTTGTAGAGTTATAGATGCATAATCATGTCTGTTCACATACTTAGGTTGATTTTATTTTATGTTTTGGGGTTCTTACAGAAATGTAACTCCCATCAACACAAGCCAAAACGTTTGGAAAGACAGATATCTGTTAGGTTGAACTAATTTAATTAAGTCTTAAATTGCATAATTAAGGTATTATCTTTTCAAATTCTTTAGAAACAGCTAATTTTTCATTTTCAGTTCTTGGAAAATTTAAAACTTCTACAGCAATTTCTTCCACCATAAACGTTAAAACATTTCTTAAAGCTGTGTGAAACTTGGAAAAGCACAAGTTAAAAGATTTAAAACCTCTCTTCTGCTGTTTTTGTTGCTGCAAAACCTTTAATAGAGTTAGAGTATTTTTAAAAAGATTTTAGTTTAATTTCATTTCAGATTTTAATAATAGCTTTACTTATTTATAATATACCATAAAAACGACAGTATTTCCGTTTCAGTGTTTTTTTGTGCTCTCCAACCTTTATATTTTCTTTCCGCATAGTAGCTTCTGTGGTCATAACGTTCTACTAAATAGAAGCCGCTGTCCATTTCAACGCGAACATTTGTTTTGAACTTAAAAACAAAATTATACAATACAAACCAACACAGTTTTTTATTTAAAAATGTTCGTACTTCGCTTGCTGTGTATTTATTACGACACTTTCAATAAAATTATTAACGCTATGATATTTTTTTCAGTGATTGAGAATCATTAGATCTTCATCATCGGATGAGAACGAAGACGTTTCAAGCAATTCTTTAATAACAATAATTGCAGACACAACTGTTGCATTTATAATTGCCATGTCACAATTTTTATAATATTTATTTTTTCATCCGTTTAAAAGCTTAAATTTTAATGAAATGTCAATGATAATGTTTAATATTTTCCCCACATGTCATTTTTTTGTTCATTCAGTTGGTAGCATTTGAGGACAGAATTTTAAAACCGTCGATCTTGACAGTGCAAAAACTCTGCATTTTTCTACTTTTGAGGTCAAAGTTTTCGAGAAAAGAACGGAAAAAATGCAGAATTCTCAAAGAGGCCAGAAAATATACAGAATTTTTTCGAGAAAAGAAGTCTCCATTATTGTGACATTCCCGAATTCTTTCTCACAAAATTTGTATTTTCGGCATATACTAGACTGGCCGCAATGTGTCAAGGTGGAATCCTGGATTGAGAGAAGGGCGATTTATAACTGGCGTTGGCATTTCCATCCAAAACTTTTTGGACTCTGCTTCTGGTAACCTTTAGATCTAAATGTGTTGCATTATCACCACAACTCATTTCCTTCTCTACAGCGTCTTTTCCGCCGTTGGTCAATCACGGATTTCTTTTTACTACGCTTGATTACAACATAGTGTCCAGGGTCTATTAAAAAAATTGTTATGGTGTTTCAGCGACGATACATACTAGCAGCTATAGCACCTACTTTTATACCGACTTCACTTAAAAATTTTATATTTCCACGGTCTTCTTCAGATAAATTGTTTCTAAGTGGCATTTTAATTTGAAAAATAAAATAACTCTAAAATTTGCTCATATTTTGTTCCGAAAATGCATTACTGTTATGTTTATTGATTTTCTTACTTAGGTTATCAACAAAAATTCGTCATTTTTTAAATATTTGCTATTGCACATGCGAGATTTCACACTTTTCCGATTAACCGCACTACGAATACGAGAAAAAGAATAATTCTTTGTTCGGCTAGTAAGCTCCAAGATTTAAAAAAATTTTGGTTAACTTAAAAAAGTTGTGTTGTTATAGCCCAGAAAGAAAAAACGGAAAAAAAATATTTGTTCACATATAAATACAGGATGTTTTTTATAGAGTGATACAAGTTTAAATCATAATAAAACATAGTAATGTATTTTTAATATCAATAGAACGGACTTTATTGGATAGAAAATTTCATGACATTAATGATTAAATATAACTTTGGCTATATAACTACCAGAGCTGGTGTGTACAAGGCACAATCTGGAACACCAATTTTCACAAACTTTTCGTAGCATTTGCGGCCGTATCTCGCCGATAACTCTTCGAATGTTGATTTCCAGGTGTTCAATTGATTGTGGTTTATTGACGTATACAAGTGACTTTACATAGCTCCAAAGAAAATAATCCAATGGGGTTAAGTCACACGATCTTGGGGGCCAATTCTGAGCCAAATCTTGGCAAATCTTGGGCCATTTTGTGAAATTATTTTTTCGTCAAAAGTTTCCTTGAGTAAATCAATTGTAGCGCCCGCTGTGTGGCATGTGGCTCCGTCCTGTTGGAACCACATATCAGAAGATTAAAGCCAGCTAATTGAGGTACGAAAAAACTTCGAATCATGTCCCTATACCGTTCACCATTGACAGTAACATTCTAATCATCACCGTTTTTGAAGACATATGGACCAATAACTCCGCCAGCCCATAAAGCGCACCAAACAGTAATTTTCTGTAGATGTAATGGTGTTTCGACAAAAGCTTGTGAATTCTCCTCACTCCAAATATGACAATCCTGTTTATTTACGTACCCGTTCAACCAAAAATGGGCTTCATCGGAAAATAAAATTTTGCATGGAAATTCAAAATCAATATCAATTTGTGCTTCAGCCCATTCGCCGAATTGGCGGCGCATACGATGGTCGTTTGGCTTAAATTCCTGCACAAGTTGAATTTTGAAAGGTTTTAAGCCAAGATCTTTTCGTAAAATCTTCCATAAAGTGGAAGGACACAACCCCAGTTGCTGCGAACTGCGACGAATTGATTGATTAGGATCATCTTCAATGCTTTCCTGTACAGCGGCTACAGATTCTTCAGTGCGCACTGTTCGGCGTCTCACGGGATGCACATTAACAGTAACAGTAAATGTGGTCCGAAAACGATATATTTTTCTTCGAATTAGCAGCTCTGAAGGACGATTATATACGCCATAAAATGGACGAAGTGCACTATAAGTTTGACGAACAGAACCATTACTTTGATTAAAAATTTCCACAATTTGCACGCGTTGCTCTGGTGTAAGTCAATCCATAATAAAATGACAAAGCAAACTTAGCAAAAAACAACTATTAGCTGTTAAATAAGTGGTCAAATAAAGCAACGATGCTAACTCAAAGTTGTATCACTTTATAAAAAACACCCTTTACTTTACTGAGGTTCCAATGTGGCTGCGTGCGTACTTCAACTCACTGAGTACGATTTTTATTTAATTTACTCTTTTCAGTGACTTGCAACTGTATTTTCAATATGGCCGCTATATTTAATAGCTTGAGCAATAAATACTTCTCCTATACTATATACAATAAATATACAATAAATACTTCTCCTATACTAATACTATAATTTTCACCTTTTTCAAATTATTCGCTTATACAATCTCTTGACTACTTATCCTCATTGATCACAACCAATAGTGGAAAAAATTGGTGAAAATCCATTAAATACATTTGTTAAATACATGTATTGCGCCCATTTCAGATTGAGGTGACTTATCAGTCGCACTGACCATCTCAGATTTGGCTCAAATTTTGTTCCTAGATTGGTTTATGGCTTAGAAAACCAAATGCGAAGTTATAAATTTTTAGAACCATTTTTCAAGGCCAAAATAGGGTGTATTTTAAAACGACGTAGCTCAGTCAAAGGTTATTTTGTCTTTTTTAAGGGAAAAATATAAAACTTTTGGAAAAATTGCAGCAAGTTTACCCATTAATTTATAAGTAAGTTGGACACAAGTTTATAATAGGAAACAATTTGTGTGGCGGGAAAAGCGGGTGAAACAGATTACTTGCTGAGCATGTATGCTGTAAAGTTTTGATAGCTAGTTGAATTTGTATTTAAAATTCTTTAACACTGCACGTTTTACGCCATAACTTCTGAACCCTTTAAGAGCACACCTTAATTTTATATCGTTGGAAAGGTATTGAAACGTACAATAAACCAAAATAAAGAAACTAAAAAAAAATTATAGCGTCTGTTGTTGGCATAGCATTGAGCTTTTAAATTAAGAATGGGCCAACTTACTGCAATTTTGCCAAAAGTTTTATATTTTCCCCTTAAAATAGACGAAATAACCTTTTCAATGATAATTTATTTATGAAAATCGGATTTAAATTGACTGAGCTACGTTTTCTAAAAATAGGTCCTATTTTGGCATTCGAGAGGCTGTAGCTCCGCAAAAAAAAATTTAAACTTTAAACTATGGAATTGGTTCTCCAAATAAAAAACCAACCTAAAAACAAATGTTGAGCCAAATCGGAGATAGTCAGTGCGACTGATAGATCACCTCAATCTGAAATGGGTGATAAGTATACAGTAGATGGTTAAGTTCAATAAAAATTTTATAATGTGTACCTTATATATCCGAATTGAGAGCATTCACATATCAAAAATGTTGTTGAATCAATTTCAGTAAAGCAAAGAGTGGACGCCATTTTTTGTTTGAAATTTGTTTGAATAAAGCACTGGAATGAAAAAGAAACATAAAAATGAAAGAGTTAACAACGTATATGTTTACATAAATAAGATGCAAATTATTTTCTATAAAAATAAAGTTTAGCTGAAGTGGAGTTGTCAGGGTCTTACCAGAATTTATAATTTCTACATTTCAAGTCTCTGTAAGTTAGCTAGTAATGTTATTTTCAATTACTCTTACTAAGCAAAAGCAGTTGCTATAACGGAGTTGCTATAAAAGATCGCTGTAACGGAGAGGGATTTGCGATGCATTTTGATTTTTTTGTTTGTTTTATTGTCTCTTCTTAAAGAAAAAAACTTTTTATTGCTTTTATATCAATCAACAGAAAAAATGCTTGCCATCTGTTTACAATGCCCTAAATGGGGTTTCTGTAGTAAAATATCAGTGAAGTAAAAACAAATGCCTTATTTTACTAATAGATAGCTTCAGTAACCTGTATCTCGCATTGTATTATAAATGCGATCGGATTTGGGAAGGCCGCTTTTTAAAAAAACCTCCTTTTCCGATAACCGATTTTGTAAATATCGGTTTTCCACCGAAACTAAAAACCGAAGAAAAACACCGGTTTATAAAGAAACCTTTTTTGTATCTCTACTGAATGTCTGTTTTGTAGATGTTGGCGCAAGTTTGAAATGCCACCTCCTATTTTCAACCTTTTTATTTAGAGGTTACACTCTGCCAAGTCATTGAGTCATTCTCCACTTTTTTAAATTATTACTACACTTTTTTTTGCAAATTTGCAATGTTAATTTAACATCACGCCCTTTTATCAGGGTTGCTGGTTGATAAAATCTCGCTGTCGGTTTTTGACATTTTTCACCGGTATTATGGTATTTTTCCTTTTAAAATGATATAACTCTTAAACATTGACCGTTCTTGGCCATTACTAGATCGGATACTCGGTGTTAGAAAGATAAGACGTACTAAAAATATTCTCAGACGGTTTAGCCATTGCTTGACTCAGTTTGGTTTAAGGGCAGGTTCTCATGAAGCTCGTCAAAAAAACTCAAATTGTTTTATTTTTATTTCTCGATAGCTTGTGAATCATGTTTTTCAAATTGGTCTCCACGATATCTCAAGAACTACTCTATGAATTAACTTGGATTTTATTTTTATTATAAAGAAGATAAAATTAATTGGATCCCAAAGGAGTCAAATCGCATTGTTTCAACGGTGAGGCTGTGAAGTTCGAAAATCGAGTAAGCCTTGTTGAATCTTTGATTTCTCATAAGTTAAGCAATTTCGCTTTTTCTTCCATTTTAACCAAATTTGAATGTTGAACGTAAAAACTTAAAAAAAAATCCTAAAATTTTTTTTTTACTCTAATTAGTGTTTTTATTTCATAAGTAGATTAAATTCTGCAATCTTTAAGGGGGCCGTCCATAAATTACGTGCGGTGAGTTTTGCGATTTTTTGGCCCCCCTTAGTGAGATTTTGATCGACCCCCTCCCCAACTCTAATCTCACATGAGATTGTTCAAAATGCGTGTTTTCAGTGTTAATATGTTAATCTATGCTTCATTGTGTTTGACTTATTAAAAACTCTCGTAATTTATTTTATTATATTATTTAGGACTAGTTGAGACTAGAATTTAAGACTACTGAGATCGAAGATTAAAATTACAATGAAAAAAATCAAAAAATTAAATACTTATTAAGTAAAAGTAAGTCAGTTTAAAAGAGAACTTCTAAAATTGGTGAAGGAATTCATTCTAATTCAGTCCATGGGGACTTATGTGCTGTCTCAAGAGTGACTACTGGAACCAGCATGTCCATGTGATTTTCAGTAAAATCATCTGCGCTCCTTCAACATCGCTCTGATTTAACCACTCTAAACTGTTATCGCTTGCACACAGAAGCTCATTAGCTCGACGTGTGATAATCCGTGAAGGTCGCACTTTGTGGACTGCGCGCCGATGCTCTGCAGCTCTTGTGATGGATGAGAAGTTAATACCGCATGTATTGTAGCATGTTTTTTCTAGATCACCACGTACACTGGGACAATAGAGGTCATAAGGCAAGTCCATGAAGGCATGTAAAGGTTCAATCGGTAAGCAGTGGCGAATCAAAAAGGGAGCAAATAACTTTCCGTCATGCTCACCAGGATATGGGATAGTCAGATGCCCATCAATCTGCGTGATAGGGTATGGAGGTTACCCCAGTATTAAGGCGCCGCACGTTCCATAGAAAAAAAAAATGTTGTTCTACACAAATGCTCCATATAATCCTTGGTTTATGTTATAATGATTTCCCAAATATTTCGACTCTAGCGATAGCCATTCGTGAGCTGGAAGTGTTTGAAATAACCTCTTAAAATCAAGTTATTTTGTAACCATATTGGCTGGTGTAATAGTTTGCAAAAAATTTAATTGTCAGGCCAGAAATGGATATCCAATCTGCATCAAAAATTGTAAATGTTTGCAATCAGATTAAAGATAACGCTATTTTTCATGCATATTTTTGATATTTTTTATTTTATTTCCATAGAAAAACTTTCAAAATTCAAATAACTTCATTACTTTTATATTTTTTTTTAATATCTTACGATATTTTTTCAGTAGGTGTTTATTTTATATTTAATATTTTACTTTTAATATATATCAAATTAAGCATTTCTGCCCAGGAATCAATGCGAGCACTCAAAACCTTTCCAACGATATCTTGAAAGGGAGGATCGCATTAGAAATAATTAAGTTTTTTTAATTTTAGTGAAAATAAATTTGAAAAAAAATGCATGAAGAAAACTTTGTTTTTAATCCGAATTAAAAAATGTTAATTTTTTGATGCAGATTGGAGGACCTTTTTTCCGTCTATAATTTCTGACAATTTATTTTTTACAACAATTACACAAGCCAATATGGTTACAAAATAACTCGATTTTTAGAGGTTATTTCAAATCATTCTAGCACACAGATGGCTATCGCTAGAGTCAAAATATTTGGGGAATCTTTATAACATAGGCTACGTGGCGACCGTAGCCTAGTGGGTAGAGTGCGTGGCCCCTAAGCTAAAGAACCGCGGTAGCCTGGGTTCAATTCCAGCTCAGACAGAAAGTTTTTTCAACTGAATTAATTTTCCTGTTCGGTCGTCACCTCTCTGCAGGCAATGGCAAACCTTAGAGAGTAAAAATTGCCATGTAAAGCTTCTTGAGAACATAAGCAGTTTGGAGTCGGCATAAAACACGTAGGTCCAGTTCTCGGTCATTTGTGATCAAACATTTAATAACACGCACAACACAATTGATCAATAGAAGCTAGGTCAAAGTCCTTCCAAGGGCTGTAATGGCCAGTCTATTTTTTTTTTCTTTATAACATAAACCATGGCTTGTATTGAGCATTTGTGCCGAACAACTTTTTTCGTGATGCACCTTACCCAGTATGTCCAGAGTAGCATGCATACAGGAAATCTGCAAGCTGTATGCAGACAGAAGCATGGACAAGGCATGTATGGTCATTAAAAAAAACCAACAGTTATCAGTACACAGTAGAGTGCATATTAAAATATGCATGCTGTATTAGTACTAAGGCGTGAACCTTGCATGTATAATAGTCTTGCTTAAAAAATATGAACTAACATTGTGCATTTAAACTTTAAGGAGTGCAGTTGTACATAATTTATTAACAAAATATAAATTAATATAACAGAATATAACAACTTTAAAAACTTAAATAAATAAGATGATTAATTAATGACAACAGCAATTTTTTTCCCACAATATTGATGCAAATGTATGCATACAGTATTAAGGGTAATGTATGCATGCAATATTAATGACAATGAATGCACAGAGCGCTACTAATTCCCCATGCATACAGCAATAGTAGTTGTGCGGGTACACAGTACACATGCTCTTGTTTTACATCGCTATGTAAAATGGAAATGAGCTTGCATTTATGATGGCATGCATACAAAACATTAAATGTATGCCTACATCATCAATGCTGTATGCATTAATGTACTTACTGGGATGTGCTAGAAAATTACGTACTTAAACACAACAAGTAGAGACTTGTCCATGCGTTGCTGTCACAAGTCGAAGCGCTCGTCGAATCGCGTGTTCAGCTAGCCGGTGGGAAAACAATCGACGAGCTACTACGCTACTTTGTTGCACTTGCATAGCCGCGAAAAATATTATAGTGTAAAATTTAGTCATATTTTAGTAGAGAAACAGGTTTTACTCAATTTAACCAGTTTTCTCATAATTCTACATTTTTCTAGCTAATAAAAAATTACGTAATTTTTGCGAGAACTCCCCCACGTGAGATTCTGCTTAACCCCCTACCCCCTAAATGCCTCACGTAATTAATGGACGCCCCCTAAGTGAGAGAAGGAAATCTGCTTATATCGTCTACTTACACCAACTTATAACTGGTGTATTCGAGTCTCCAGAACTTCTTTGCCTTATTAATTTTAGCACTAACCGTAGAAACAGTAGAAACTCTAACAACTTGATTTATTTACCATTTAGTAGAACAAACTATTAAATCGCATGAGTACCTTTGTTAATATTTTACAGGATCTGAAAATAATTAGTGCAAACGTTGAACATAGTAAATCTACATATGCTGAAAATGTTAGTAGTTCTTTAACTTACTTTAGATTTAAAATACATTTAGTTCAATGAATTTTACGTGAGGATTTTGCAGAAGCAAAGTCCCAAATTATGTCATCGAAATCAATTGCGTAAACTAAACGTCCTTCAATGCACAATACTCCAAAACAGTTTAATTTTTTTGAAAACGATCTTTCGGATGAGCAGTTTGTTGCAAAAAGGCATAAAAACATTCGAAATGCGATATCTACACTGGGCAAAATAATTTCAACTTGGTGATTTCGAATTATGTTTGCCATCTGAATTCTTATATTTTCTAGATTATGATTGCTGTTTTCACATAAGCATTGCGACAATACTTGTATGAATGGTGATTAAGGTTCAGTGCATTTTTTGTTGCACGGAAGTGAATGTTTCTTTTATTTTATATATTCTTAAAAATGAGTGCATTCTGATAGACAGGAGTCTTCTAAATAATAAGGTTAACAGTTTTTAATATTTTAACCCTACTTTGAAAACCTAAGTCTGCGAGACGTATGCTTTCTAAATTTTTTGGTATCTCTTGTGAAATGTTTACACTGTAAATCTTATTCTCATTTTTAAATAAAATAATTATAATAAAATGTGTTTGAATAACTGGGGAATTTGTAATAAAGTCATGTAAGTACAAAAAAAATTGTTTAATTGTTTAAATGTTATTAACATAACATTAAGCTCGGAAACCAATGACAAATACGTCTGAAAGACGTATGGTTAACTTTTGAGCGACTTTTAATAAGGTTATCAAAGCAAGGTTAAGTGCATTCTTGGGTACATTTATTTTACTTAAACATTCCAAAACTTCATAATTTTCGTAAATTTGTTTATATCGGGAAACTCGTTTAGTCAATTCTGTGCTTATTTTATCTAAAATTGTAAAAAGTATCCACTCTAAATTTTTGTTGGCCCATTATATCTCGGAGTAAATTTTTTTGTCGGCCCATTAGCTTTTTTATATTACGTTTTTATATTCTTAGCAAAAAAAAAAAAAACAAAATGTTCTACTGTTTTTCCAAATTTTGCTGCCCCTAAAAATGTGCCGCTGTGGCTTCTAGCCCACTCGCTCCTTAGGGTTAATTCACCAGTGGTTATACGAATAACAGTTATAAGAAAACTTAATAAGTTGTATTAACAAAAGTGTTGGGAGCTACAGTATGAACTTTGGGTTCATGGTTCCTTTTTGTTACATGGCATTTATATATTTTTAAAAAGAAGAATACTTGACGACACCCTAAACGAGTTGAAGCGATATGTACAATATATTTCTGCCTAGCCGCTGCATTTGGCATCAACGGAACAGCTGAATTTTATTAGTGATTATCGTGACTGTAATATTAATGATTTAATATTTTATTTCTATAGTGATTGTTTATTTTTATAATTCTATAAGTGAACTTAAAATGCGTATTTGATGTAATTTTTAAAAATGTATGCATTTATTTATCTATAATTCCCATTTATACACTGGGCTATTGTATATATTTATATTGTATATATACACGTCATTGTAAATATATAGTATTTTTAGTGTTTGTATATGCCTCACCATGTACAGGCTGTCGTTGTCACCCATATATTTTTAGGTTAATCGTCAACAGCAAATATTAAAATACTCTTTGAGCAGGAGTAAATTATTCTGTAATAATGTTGTAGTCAAGTGGCTTTCGATTTATTAATTTACTTAACAGTGTAGCAGACCAGGCAGGCCATACATTACAGCCGCTAAAGCAACAAATAAGATATTGTTTACATCTATATCTATTTTGTAATATCGATTAATTAAAGACTCAATAAACTACTACTACTGGATCCCAAACTTAGTTTTAGATAATATTGGCCGGTTTTTTTTAAGAACTTTAAAGAGAAAAAAATATGAAAAACGCCAACTTAAAATTCAAATGTCCGCCATTTTTTTTTGTTACGGTAAACTAAAAAATTGACTAAATTGGCATCACCACGGATGACAACTGCAGGAAGTGCAAAGAACCGGGCACAGTGGAGACCCTGGAGCACCTACTATGCACATGCCTCGCCCTTCTTAGATCGAGACTAAAATACCTAGGCTCATCGACATTCCCGTCGCTTAAAGATGTAGCCTTTTGTTCGCTACCAGTACCACTAAGGACCTGTATTGGTCTATGTGAGCCTTCACGAAGGCATCCGGTTTAACATAGCCCAACCTAACTAAAAAATTAAGAATAAATTTAATTTTTGACTTTTGATTTCAAGGTACTTAATTCTACGCTTAATATTCTTGGGGTTGAAACAGTTTCCAAAAATAATTTAAACAAAATTTATTACATTTTTAATAATTAATTGTGATTTTTTTTTTAATTTTTATATAATTTTAATTGTGAGCTATTTAGATCAAGTATTTTTGATGAAGGCAACAACTCTGTATAGAGTCAATCACACAGTAGACTAGACATAACTGTTTTGGGAGATGCTAAAATCCACTCTTCAGTAGTCTTGAGTGATTAAGCTGTGATTAACCCAATGTTTAAGTCTTATATGATTTGACACCTGTTCGAATAAATTCGCAAGAATTTATTTTTTCATCGGCCATTTTATTTATTAATTAATATCAAAAATAATCTAAAATTATGTTGATTTTATATGATTTAAATACACATTCTAAATGTTTGATTGTTTAAATCATTCTTGATTTAAACTATCAAACAACTAGAATTTGGATTTAAAATCAAGTATGATTTAAACTGTCAAACATTTAGAATTTGTATTTAAATCATACAAAATCAACATAATAAATAACAAGGTCATTTAGAAAAACTTTAATAATCTTAAAAAATTGATCTTATAGATAGAATAAAAAATATCCTTTTAGCGAAGCAAGAACTCGTTTCAGTTAAATGGTGCACTTTGGAAGATTCGTCGATCTACATATGAATAGCGAAAAAATATGAGGAAACTGGAACAGACACAATCCCTGGTAGAGTTTAGGGCTTGATCAAAAATACTAACTGCTCTAATCGTCGTATGTAGTGTCCGACCGAAACCGGAATTTTGGCCGAAACTGAAACGAATATTCGAACATTTTACAACATTTGGCCGAAACCGAAACAGAAACTGATTATTAATATGAAAATGTAAGTTTTTTACAAATAAATTTTTTTATTAAAAGGAAACAAAAATACCATTTCATGCATAGAAGAAACAAATTTAATATAAAAAATTATTCTTTAAATATTGAAGTATATAATATTTATTTTAAATTTATTATAATATTAAAAAAGAAATTTTTTATTTTCCGTACACACTCAAAACAATATGTACCTATAATGTATATTTTTATAGAACTACAAAAAAAAAGTATATTTATTTTAAAGGTTTATTATTATAAGAATAGAAATATTTCGTTTGGTTTTCCTTAATTCCACACACACAGAATTCGTTTGGAAGTTTAATTATCACTTTTTGGCTTCTTATTAATAAAATTAATATTAATTGCAATAGAGCTGATAAAATCGAAAATGATAGTATCGAACTGTTTTGCGTTAACACGATAATTAATTGTAGATAAATTCATAATTTTTGTAACACGCGTTGTAAATATTTTTACTAAACCAAACTTATATTTTTGAATTAAATGATTAATGCAAAAAATTTTTGCCATAACTTTCGGTTTCGGCTTCAGGGTTTGGCCATATTGAAACTAGCCGAAACTGACAAAGAGGGCTGAAACTGGCCGCAACCGAAACCGAATATTCGATCGGACACTAGTCGTATGATACAATAAAAAGCTCACTTATGGATTGCAATGTTACAATGTTGCAATTATAAAAACAAAAGCGAAGCTAAAAATTCTTAGAACAAAGTGAAATGTATTGATAACACAGTGATACAAAAGTGAAAAAATATGCAGGGGCTCTCATGCAGCAATTCTGTTTTGCTGGAGTCCATAGAGTACGAAAAAACTTATACTTTTTCTCAGTCACTTCGTTAAGTAAGTTTTTTATAACAAATGTAGTGATATAACGATATTCCCAAAATTACAAGTTCAAAAAATCATAAGTTTACTCTGCATTAACCGATTTTCAAAATTTTGCTTTTTTTACAGATCTGATTTGTACCTTTTAATAAAAATAAACATTTTGACAATCAGTTCAAAAATGGCTCAGTTACGGTCGATAACGTAAAAAAAACAAAAATTAAAAAATGTTCATTTTCATCACGCTGTAAATTGACCGTTAGGCAGAAAATTCTGGTTTTTTAAATTTTATTGACAATCATATTAAACTAGGTTTCTAAAACAGGTAAGATCATAAAAATTGGTTACAAAATGAATCAGTTACGCCAAGTTTTGTGATAACATGTTTTTTGCTTTTTTTGTGTTTTCTTAGAAATGTAACTATTTTTCAGATAATAAAACAAAAACACGCCTAATATACATCATAGTTGGATGATTGTTACACTGTTTGTCTCAGCCAACGCTTGTTTACATTTCGCACTAATTGGAGTCATTATCCACATGTTTACATGCGTTTCTCCCCTTTCTCCCCTTTCACGTCTTTTGCATCACAACAAACACGATTTTTGTTTTTTCCTTTCCTACTCACAACCGCACTAGTGCTGAATTATTGAAAGTATTTCTATTTATGGAACGTAACTATTTTTATCGTTGTTACGGTTGTATTCCATTTGGTCGTGCTCTAACAAACAAACAAAATGAGCAAACGAAAAGTTAAAGTGAAAAAATAATAACTCAATAAAATGTGTGATAACAGTAAGAAGTTTTGTTTCATATGTGGATTATTTATGGATAAGCGACATAAAATAGATCTGTCTGAAAATAAACATATTATACCACTTTATGAAGAGTACTTTGATCGATGCTTTCTTTATTCAAGGAATGTGGTATATACCATCAGTTTGCTGTTCATCGTGCTACTCAACACTAAGATCCTGGAAACAAAATAAAAATGGGTCTTTTGCATTGCCATTTCTTGAACCAGTAACTTGGCTTCCACAACGCGTTCATAGACCAAATAATTGCTATTTCTGTTTAACAAACACCACAGGTTACAATTTCAAGATAAGGCAATGTATAGAATACGCTGATGTTGATAATGTCGTTAAGACAGTAATGTGTGGGAGGGATGACGGAAAACCAAAACCAACAGAAGGAATATCACCGAGTTCAACTGAATTTCAACCATCTCCTAATTATACCGAAAGTTCAGCATCAGAATATATTACAGCTCAATGCGAATTAAATATACAACATTTTGTTTCACAAGCTGAATTTTATGATCTTGTACGGGACTTAGAACTGTCCAAAAGGCAAAAAGAAATTTTAGGTTCAAGAATGCAACAATGGAATCATTTGTAAGGAATCGTCATCATTACATTTCGTAGAACTGAGGAAACTTGCTTGTTTGGATCGCTATTCAGTGAAAGCACTGAAAACAGTAATTTGGTTTGTTGCAATAATGTAACAGAATTGTTTAATAAGCTTGGATATGATCACATACCACAATATTGGCGGTTATTTATCGACGGTTCAACAAAAAATATAATATTTTCTTTACTATCTAAATGTATATTTTAAATGTTTTTAATAATTTCTTTTTCAGGTTTGAAGGCAGTACTTTTACATAATGAAGGATCATCTCCATCAGTACCACTGGCTTGCGCAACACAAATGAAAGAATCTTATGATAGCATGATTCAAATATTGAATGCCCTGGACTACAACTAGGGTTGCCAGAATTAAAATTTGGTAAAACAGTACATCAACAAAAAAAAAAAAAACAGTACAATTAAAAAAAAAACAGTACATTTTCTTTTAATAAAAACATATAATAAAAACATAAACATATTTAAACATAAGAAATTACATAAAAATAACATAAACAAAACAAAAACATGAGATCATAACTGAAACTACGAAATACTTTAACAAGTATTAATAAAACTTTAAATTTTATTTAGTTAAAAAATATTCGTAAATTCATGAATAAAAAAATTGTGTGTAATTTAAAAAATTACATAGGTATAATAAATTTTCTCCTTGAATAAAGAATTGTAATAAATCACGAATTAATAAAAGAAATTTAACTAGCCAGTTAATTATTAATCGAGTTAAAAATAGTATTTGCACATTCAATAAAGTAATTGAACATTCAACATTAAAATAAAAAAAAGTAATTGAAAATGATTACAAAAAAGGAATACCTAAAATAATAAGTATTATAAAAATATACATATAATATTTGTTTGTAGTTTTTTTGATTAAAGAATTGAGAAACATTTAAATTAAAAATGTAAATTTTAAAATAAATAAATAAATAAAAAACACCAGTTAACATCGTTGATTATGTAAAATTGAGACATTCTAATTACCATTATTCAATCCATGATAATGAAAAAAAAAGATTATTTTTACAGCAAAAATATTGCTACAAGCGTGACAAATAATTTTCAATAAAAAAAAAAAATAAAAAATAGCAAAATTAAATTCAGTTATGCCCAAAAAAAATAGAATTTTAATATCGGCTTGGAATCGGTCTGTCTAAATTATTTAGACTCAATAATTAGTCTTCACTGGGAGATGGTAGGAATATATAGTTTACCTAAATAAAAACACTTTAAAAGTTATCTTATAAATATTTATCATTTTTTGGGACATCTTTTAAAATACCATTTTTTCCATCTTCAGTTTTCAAAAACTTTAAAAATTCGATACAGGTATAATCGTAGTTAGTTTTTATAATAAGTTCACTTTACAAGTTTTCTATTAAGAGTCTGTTTCTCTCTTTTCTCCAAAATGAAAACATGCAGCTGAATTTCCGTAGCCGTAGCGGCATTGGAATGAGGAATGGAAAAAATAAAATTACATATTTTTTTCAAAATTGGGAAACGTTCCACTGTTTAAAAACGCTTTCCATTTTTCTTCTACGGTTGTTTCTTTTTTTACGTTTTCAGCAAAAGTTTTTAAAGAAAGGAACTCATCAAAAAGTAGATCCATATCAATATTTTTGATACCGAACAATTTAATCACTTCAGTAAAATCGTGGAAAGATATGCGAGAATTCAAATTGAAGACACTGAGTTTTTCGAATTTATTATTTTTTAAATCGAAATGTTCTTCGATGTATGTTATTATGTATGAAAGAACTGCTTCGGCTCGTCTTTTAAACAATGATATTTCCTGTGGATCATCACAATTTCTGCAGACGGATTCAGCTAAGTAACCATAAGCTTTTCGCACATTACTTCTCAGTTGTTCAAATTTGTCGCGAAGCTGTATAACTATTTTGAACATATCTACGATAACAAGGGTATCCTCCTCCAATTTTTTTTATAGACGATGATAATGCAACTCCAATATTGTGTATAAATCCTAAATAAGCTTCGGAACATTCAGACTCAAAAAATTCCCTTAAAACGGCTGAACAATCATCTTTGGAAAGAAAATATGTTTTTATGGGTGCATAGTTTTTCAATAATCGTTCCACTGCAGGGTTTAAACTAAGCCATCTCGTTGGTACATGGCGAAGCAATTCACTCCATTCTAAGTCACAAAATTCAAAAAACTCTTTGAGATTGGATGTTCTTTTTGTCGATGAGCTAAACTCATTAAAAACTTTAATTACAATATTCTCTATATCGAACTTCATAAGTTTTAATGCATTTTTAAACGCATTGTTTATGATGTGACACAAACATCCAACACATATGATATCTGGGTTACATTTTTTAAGCTCAACAAAGACGCTTTTTTTGCAGCCGAAGTTGACATTAGCATTATCTGCACAAAAACTAGTGACGTTGGCTAAGTTTAAATTGTTATTTTCTAATTTTGACTTTATAGACTCTGCAATATCAATTGACATTTCGGTATTTAAATTATAAAAATTCAACAGTTTTGTATTAACACCCGAATGTTTACAAAAATACCGTAAAACTAAAGGAAACGTTTTTATATTTCCTTTATTTGACGCGTCGGTCGATATAGAAAATGGGCGGTCAAAGGCTAGGTCATCTAACACTGTTTTAATGGCATGCTTAGCCAGGATGTTTGTTGTAATCTTTGACATCTTTGTCCTACCACATTTGAAATTGGACGCCACATTTGAATCGGCAAAATCTCCTTAAATAGCTTGCTGCTGCAATCTGCAGATTTGTAGCTGTGACTATGTGACACGGTATAATACGTGAATGCAGCCTCTGCTGCTGAGATAGCCTGTTGTGCTCCTTCTGTACCTTTACTGGAATTATGGGTTAAAAAGCAACTTACAGATTTTTGGTACCTGCTTCCCATACTTCGTATGTGTTTTGCTGTCTTCAAATGGCGTTTGACATCGGCAATACCCCCATTAGCAATAGAAAAACAAACGCCGCAATATATGCATTTTGCCATAAACTCGTCATTAGCTCTAGTAATCCAATTAAAGTTGCTTTTCCAGCTATCTTGGAATTTGTTTTTACGCCGTGCTCTCTTTTTTTGTTTAGAAGATGATCGACAACTTACTTCTTCAACATCTGTGCTCGAGCTATTTAATAATATATCATCTGAAATATTCTCCTCGCTTTCCATTTCTGAAAATGTATTTTTTAAACTAGGATAAACAAAAATTCGAAATATATCTTACCGTGGTGTAAAATCTCCGCTAAATTAAATCTTCTCGCAATATATACATATATTTATTATTCAGTTGATTGTGCTGTTTCTTTTGTTTGGATTATGATAATAACATAACAATGTTGTAAACATTTGACGTCTTTTGTAACAGGGTGTTTCAAATCATAATTTTTTTTATACACTGAACAAATTTTTGTGATCAAACACTGAAAAATATTTTATTTTGTCTTTTTTTTTAATAACAAAAAGAAAGCAATACAAAAAACAGTACAAAGAGTAAAAAACAGTACTTTTTGGCACTGTTTTAGGTGCTATGCAGAAAACAGTACATTTGAAAAAAACAGTACGTGTACTGCGAAAAACAGTACGTCTGGCATCCCTAACTACAACACTCATAAAAGGCTAATTGTTGCAGATTTTAAAGTATTGACAATTTTGCATGGTATGTAAGGTGGTCATACAAAGTATCCTTGCTATTTTTGTGAATGGAACAGCCGAGCTACTGATCAACATTATATTAAAAAAGATTGGAATCCCCGTACAGCATTTGTTGTTGGGGAAAAGAACAGCATAAATATCCCATTAGTGAATCCATCGGACATTATACTGCCATCGCTACACATTCAGTTGGGTCTTATAAAACAATTTGTCAAAGCACTTGACAAAAATGGTTCAACATTTAAATATCTTGAAAAAAAATTTCCGCGAATAAGTTATGGGAAATTAAAAGATGGTAAGTAGAGAAATATACTTCACATTATGTATAATAAAAATAAATAATATTCTTCGATAGGTATCTTTGTAGGTCCCCAAATACGACAATTGATGAAAAACGAAAACTTTTAACAACAAATGACATTAGTTGAAAAAATAGCATGGAAAGGTTTTGTTTCGGTGTGTGAAAATTTACTTGGAAACACAAGAAGTGTAAAATATGAGGAAATAGTACACGAAATGCTGTCTGCCTACCATGCAATGGGCTGCAAAATGTCTATCAAATTGCACCATCTCCATGCTCATTTGAATATGTTCCCATCAAACTTAGGGCAGATGAGTGATGAACAAGGTGAACGATTTCACCAGGACATTTCAAGAATTGAACAGCGGTATGTTGGAAATAGTAAAGTCAGTTTGCTGTCTAACTACTGCTGGTCTATAAAGCGAGAAACTAGCAGCGATCTTTCTAAAAAACAAATGAAACGCAATTATTTCTAAGAAAACACAAAAAAAAAAGCAAAAAACATGTTATCACAAAACTTGGCGTAACTGATTCATTTTGTAACCGATTTTTATGATCTTACCTGTTTTAGAAACCTAGTTTAATATGATTGTCAATAAAATTTAAAAAACCAGAATTTTCTGCCTAACGGTCAATTTAGAGCGAGATGAAAATGAACATTTTTTAATTTTTTTTTTTTTTACTTTATCGACCGTAACTGAGCCTTTTTTGAACTGATTGTCAAAATGTTTATTTTTATGAAAAGGTACAAATCAGATCTGTAAAAGAAGCAAAATTTTGAAAATCGGTTAATGCAGAGTAAACTTATGATTTTTTGAACTTGTAATTTTGGGAATAACGTTATATCACTACATTTGTTATAAAAAACTTACTTAACGAAGTGACTGAGAAAAAGTATAAGTTTTTTCGTACTCTATGGACTCCAGAAAAACAGAATTGCTGCATGAGAAACCCTGCATATTTTGTGTGTAGCACTGTGTAATTATAGATTGTAACATTAAAATTTGGGGTGTATTAATTGCAAATATAGCTTCTTTTTGAGCTCCTAAAGCCTCTCGTTTCCAGGACAGTTAGTGTGTTGTGAGAAGCCACATCCTATACGAGGTGACCCTACTCTTACAAAAAACTACGGATCTAGACTGGTGCTTCGAAAAACACCCTCTTATCCAGGACATGATGTAAGAAATATTAGGTGTTCTCATCCCATGACATTTTTTGATATTTTTCTGTGTCATGCTGCCTCATATTGACAATTCACCCTTATTTTGGGTTTCATATAAAAAATTTCAAATGAAATGCCAAAATAAGGCAGCCAATTTTTTCTGATATACCGAATGAGAAGAACTTATTATATCTTATCTTATGGACTCACAGCATGAGCTGAAAATTGATTATTTTTTCTGTGATTTTACTAATTTTCGTCGCTGCATATACCTTCTACAGATAAAATATCATAACTCTCGAACGAAATTTTCAAAGTATATAAAATTGTACTTTTAATTGTAAAATTGTAATTTTATTTTTGAAAAATATAGAATCTAATGGTTTTGATGGTATTTCAATTAGATCAGATATAAAATTAGTTTGAAAAATATAATTTTTCTAAAAGTTTTAAAAAAAAAAAACTGAAAATTTCAGCAGTGAAGAGGAATGTTAGGTTAGGTTAAAGTGGCTGCCTCAATTGAGGCCAATTAGGCCCAATGTGGTACCAAAGGGTTGATTCCCATTCTCTATTTAAACCAGCTTGAGATGATCACAAAGCTTAGGATTTGGTATACCGAGTTCTTCGAGGTCTTTGAAAAACCAGTTGTTTAAGTGAAGAAAACGTTTTTGAGCCAGCGCTGGTCAAGTGCAGAGAAAGTGTTCTGTAGATTCCTACTTCTACTTATCTCTACAGCTTTTACAAAAGTCGTTGTGGGGTATGTTTAATCTTTGAGCGTGCCTGCCAATGAGGCAGTGCCCAGTCAGGATCCCTATCATGGTGCTAATGTGGTCTCTACTGAGAGAAATGAGTTCTTTTGAACGTGTTACCTGCTGACCATATATTGTTGGTTTAGATGCAGGATAACTCATGTGTAAGGAGTTCACATGTGGTGAGAGGAATACCAAGGTTTGCCCTGTCTAAAGACAGCTGCTTGGTAGTACCTGTACGAGTGAGTTCATCTGTTTTACAGTTACCTATAAAATCCTTATGCCCAGGAATCCAGCATAGAAGGATTTTGAGCTGCTCTGCCATCTCGTTTAGAGATCTGCGTCAGTTTAGAACTGTTTCAGATGTTATTTCAACAGTTAATAGGGCTTTCAAAGCTTGACTGTCAGAAAGTGTACAAATATCCATGGAAGATATTTCATTTACCTGAAGCCCAGTTAACGCTTTATGTATAGCAGCGATTTCAGCTTGAGATACACTGCAGTGGTCAGGGAGCCTGAAGGCTAAATTAATGCTTAATGCTTCTGAGTAGACTCCTCCACCTACTTTGCCATCTAGTTTTGATCCATCAGTAAAGATCTTAATGACATTGTGAGGTGAACGGTTTTCTAGTTTCCACTCTTCTCGAGAGGGAATGGATGCATCGAACTTCCTTTCAAAGGATAGTTTTTGTGTGATGTAGTCAATGGACCTAGGTAAGGGAGGGAGAAATTTTCTAATGCAAGAATGTCCTAGTGTACCTTCATTCCACTGGGAGGTGGCTTCTAGGCGGATGGCTATATTAGCGGACCTCTGTTTAGCTAGGATATCGAGTGCTGTAAGATGGAGCATTGTTTCTAAAGCGTCTGTTGGAGTGGTTTTTAGGGCCCAGTGATGCACAGTTCCGTTGATCTTTGAACTTTACGGAGAAGGTTAAGATGAGTCTGTTTTTCGAGTGCATGCCACCAGACAATAGCACCATATAGCAAGATTGGCCTGATGTATATAGCCAGTGAGTAACACTTGGTTGTAAGCCCCATTTGCTACCCACTGCCTTTCTACATGAGCTTCTACATGGCTTCCAGTTTAGTTTCCTATCCAGTATAAGGCCCAGGTATTTTGCTTGATCTGAGAAGATACGTCTTGTATTTCCCAGTTTAGGAGGACTAATAAGAGGTACATTGTGTTTTTGGTGAAAATCACTAACTCAGTTTTATAAGGATTAACGCTGAGCCCACAGCTGATAGCCCAGTTGACTAGAGAATTTAGGCTATTTTGCATATTGTCTCGAAGAGTAGATATATATTTTAAAGAGGTTACAATAG
>OY986435.1:125238625-125241125 GCA_963920525.1 Dichetophora obliterata
ATAATAATATTATATTATATAATATTATATATATATTATATTATATTATATTATATTATATTATATTATATTATATTATATTATATTATATTATATTATATTATATTATATTATATTATATTATATTATATTATATTATATTATATTATATTATAATTATATTATATTATATTATATTATATTATATTATATTATATATATTATATTATATTATATTATATTATATTATATTATATTATATTATATTATATTATATTATATTATATTATATTATATTATATTATATTATATTATATTATATTATATTATATTATATTATATTATATTATATTATATTATATTATATTATATTATATTATATTATATTATATTATATTATATTATATTATATTATATTATATATTATATTATATTATATTATATTATATTATATTATATTATATTATATTATATTATATTATATTATATTATATTATATTATATTATATTATATTATATTATAATTATATTATATTATATTATATATATTATATTATATTATATTATATTATATTATATTATATTATATTATATTATATTATATTATATTATATTATATTATATTATATTATATTATATTATATTATATTATATTATATTATATTATATTATATTATATTATATTATATTATATTATATTATATTATATTATATTATATTATATTATATATATATATTATATTATATTATATTATATTATATTATATTATATTATATTATATTATATTATATTATATTATATTATATTATATTATATTATATTATATTATATTATATTATATTATATTATATTATATTATATTATATTATATTATATTATATTATATTATATTATATTATATTATATTATATTATATTATATTATATTATATTATATTATATTATATTATATTATATTATATTATATTATATTATATTATATTATATTATATTATATTATATTATATTATATTATATTATATTATATTATATTATATTATTATATTATATTATATTATATTATATTATATTATATTATTATATTATATTATATTATATTATATTATATTTATTATATTATATTATATTATATTATATTATATTATATTATATTATATTATATTATATTATATTATATTATATTATATTATATTATATTATATTATATTATATTATATTATATTATATTATATTATATTATATTATATTATATTATATTATATTATATTATATTATATTATATTATATTATATTATATTATATTATATTATATTATATTATATTATATTATATTATATTATATTATATTATATTATATTATATTATATTATATTATATTATATTATATTATATTATATTATATTATATTATATTATATTATATTATATTATATTATATTATATTATATTATATTATATTATATTATATTATATTATATTATATTATATTATATTATATTATATTATATTATATTATATTATATTATATTATATTATATTATATTATATTATATTATATTATATTATATTATATTATATATATTATATTATATTATATTATATTATATTATATTATATTATATTATATTATATTATATTATATTATATTATATTATATTATATTATATTATATTATATTATATTATATTATATTATATTATATTATATTATATTATATTATATTATATTATATTATATTATATTATATTATATTATATTATATTATATTATATTATATTATATTATATTATATTATATTATATTATATTATATTATATTATATTATATTATATTATATTATATTATATTATATTATATTATATTATATTATATTATATTATATTATATTATATTATATTATATTATATTATATTATATTATATATATTATATTATATTATATTATATTATATTATATTATATTATATTATATTATATTATATTATATTATATTATATTATATTATATTATATTATATTATATTATATTATATTATATTATATTATATTATATTATATTATATTATATTATATTATATTATATTATATTATATTATATTATATTATATTATATTATATTATATTATATTATATTATATTATATTATATTATATTATATTATATTATATTATATTATATTATATTATATTATATTATATTATATTATATTATATTATATTATATTATATTATATTATATTATATTATATTATATTATATTATATTATATTATATTATATTATATTATATTATATTATATTATATTATATTATATTATATTATATTATATTATATTATATTATATTATATTATATTATATTATATTATATTATATTATATTATATTATATTATATTATATTATATTATATTATATTATATTATATATATTATATTATATTATATTATATTATATTATATTATATTATATTATATTATTATATTATATTATATTATATTATATTATATTATATTATATTATATTATA
>OY986435.1:125246125-125391125 GCA_963920525.1 Dichetophora obliterata
TGTGTAAGAAATGTGAGAAGAAGAACAAGCATAAAATCGCTTTCTCGAGCACAGAATGTGCACAGATCGTGCTAGAACTCAAGACTTCGAGTAAATTAAGAACAAACATCAAGAAGATCAAGCAAATGTCAAATGTTTGTTTATGTTTTTCACAAATATTTACGAATTGTGCTGCCAAAAATAAATTTACAAATTGCAGTTTCTTTTGGACTTCCATTTTTAACTATAAATAAATTATTTAAAGTAATTTTATAACTTAAAACGTAGCTTAAAAGATTTTACAGCTTAAAAAAATTTACTTCACAAACAAAATTACGACAATTTCAATTGGCGCTATTTACGTTTGACTGTCTGCTATCAGAATCAGTGGTTTTGTGCTCGAAACTTGCTAGAAGCTGTTTCCGTACTTTTGCTAATATTCTCAAATTTAATTTTTACTCTCTCAGTTCGAGCTTACCAGAAGTTACACAAACCTTACACAGTGTAGAGTACGGAAACACACCTATTATCTTCAGCTTGCTTCCGTATAGTTGTAGTGGTTAACAAATATTTGAGGTGATCAAACGCCTGTTCTGCTTTCCAGATCCATGCAACATATTTTTTCGTTAATTGTGATAAGTTTTCGATATGGCAGCAAAATTTAGAATTAAAAGTCGATACAATGAACAAGTTTGTAGAAAAGACAAAAACCTCCTTAACATTTTGTGGCTCCTTACGGGATCGGATCGCATGCATCTACTCCATTTCAACAATAACTCCTTCTCTAGTAAGAAAGTGTCCCAAATATTTCTCCTCATTATATGCAAAGTTGCATTTGCTTTTATTAGCTTTGAGATTAAACTTCCGTAAATGATAAAAAATGCATTAAAAAATCAATTAAATGTGAATCAAAACTAGCTGAACAGGACATGATATCGTCGAGGTAAACTAAGATATTTGCTTCACTCATTGACAATTTAAATCATTTTTTGGAAAGTTGTTGGTGGATTCTGCAAACCAAAAGGCATACGGGTAAACTCATATGATCCGACCATTGGCGTAGCAAGCGGGGGTAAAGGGGGCAGTTGCCCCACTCATTTAGCTAGATAAACAATTTAAAAAGAAAACTTCAAAAGTTATTCAAAATATCAGTTTTCTTACAACGATAATATTTTTTATTATATATTTTGCTTTGCTTTCTCTCTTCTTCATAAGCATGCTTTCGGATAACCATTTTCTTTCTCTGTGTTTGCAAAAAGATAGAACAAAATGTAGAGTTTCTACTGCAATTGGAATTTGAAAAAAAATTCGGATACACTGAAGAAACTATTAAATGAAGTTGAAAAACTTGTTGTTGGCTTTGATTGTGCCTACATCAGCAGTTTCATCTGAGCGTTCTCTTAGTGTATTAAGACGACTAAAACGTATCTTCGAGCAACTGACACAGAAACGACTCACTCATGCGGCACTTATAAACGTTCACACAGATAAAACCGAAGAATTTAATTCGATGGAGGTGGTGAAAGAGTTTGTTTCTCGCAAGGACAGATAGAAATATTTAGGAATAATTAAAATTGATATAACTTATTGAACCTTATTGCATTTAAACCATGTAAAGATATACCTAGTCTTGTTTTTTAAAAGAAACAATTATTTCATATATTTTCATTTTACCATATAAAAGATCCTTTAAAAAATTATCTATAATATCGAAATTGGAAACACGGTTGCCACTTTGGTACAATTGTACCAAAAGTGGTACGTGTATTTCAACTTGGTACCTTGGTACATTATTTTCCGAGTTGGTACATTTTGTAAAAGATTTACAATTTAACAAATTGTTACAAAAAGCGAGCACTGGAGAAATCACATTTAAAAATCACATTTTTTGAGACAATTTTTGAGAATTGAGAATTTTTTGTGAGAATTTCCACTAAAGCAGAAAAATATCTCCAATCAGAAAATTTTTCTCTTATTACCAAAGATATTCTAAAACAAATTAAAGACAAGTTCGAATTATGTAAATAAGATCTAAATGTTTTGAATACAATAATATCTTCACAAGTTATGTCAGAAAACAAAATTTCCTTATTGCCATAATTCATTAATTCATCATCTCATAAATGCTACACCCAGAGAAAAATCGCATGGTAAAAATAAATATGAAAATACTTGATTCTTGAAATAGTTAAAGTTAATATGAAACACTTTATTTTAACTAAAACCATATTTAAATAAATATTTGATTAAGATTGCATTTGAACTTAAAGAATAAGGCACTTTATAATAAGTACTTAAAATAGAATTTTAAATGGAATGACTGAAATCAATAGTTTAAGTTCCATCAATAGTAAGAGAATAGTTAAATTAAATATTTTAACACTTTTGTTCAAATATTTATGCGCTTAAGTTAAAGTATGAAAACCATTTTAATCAACTTTTTTCATTGTTACATAAAAATCAAAGTGGATACACTTTAGAATAAATACTTCACCCTTTGAAGCTAAATCATAGGCAAAAATAGTTAAATCGAAGTGAAAATATTTAGAATTACAACGTTTTTTCTCTGGGTGTACCCTGACGTTATTGTGACTCAGAAGAATCTAGTTCAGGTTTCAAATATTAGTTTTTAAAATTGCAATTACGTTGGGAAAATTGGGGTATTTTGAGAAAATGTCTGGGTCGTGAAGAATGGATTGGGGGAAATTTGTTTTAATGATTTTATCAATTTTGAAAATAGTCTGATGTGCCTTCCACACAGCTCAACAGCAGCTGAACCAATATTTTTTTTATTTTAGCCTGATTAAAACTAAGCTTAGAAATAAATTGAAATCTATAACACTTAACAACATAAAGCTCTCTAAAAAAATTGTGTGTCGAAAGCAATGAATCTAATTATATTTGGCCAGCAAAAGAACTATTTTGATGTATTTATTATTTTGTTAATAGCGTATAACAAAACTTAATATTTTTGTTATGTTTGGTATGTAAACAAAAATACTCCAGTGAATTATTATAATAAATGTTATCAAATTATTATATTAAAAAAAACATTGGTACATTTTTTTCTATTTGGTACATTTTTTCGGAAAAGTTGGTACAACAAAAAATAAGAAATGGCAACTGTGATTTTGAAAACTTTTAAAAATAATGAGATTTTTATATTTTTTATTTAGTATTATATTTTTTGTATTTTGAAACTAAAATAAAAAATTTGTTTATTCATATTCATGTTTCTTTTAAAAAATTTTGGTGATTTTTTTTTGCACTCCCATTTGTACTGCCCCCCCCCCCAGATGGAATTAGCTTCCGACGCACTTGGTTCCGAATGGTGTTACAAACACCGTCTTATCCTGATCATTTGGACAATTTCATATAGTAGATCATCCACTCTCGGCAGCGGATATCTATCCACAATTTCAAAGCTTTATAATCGATTCAGACACGTATATCACCTGTTTTCTTTGGCATCATGACCACTGGAATCATGACCACATCGACAATTTAAACCATTTTTTGGAAAGTTGCTGGTGGATTCTGCAATCCAAAAGGCATACGGGTAAACTCATATGTTTCGACCATTGGCGTAGCAAGTGGGGGACAAGGGGGCAGTTGCCCCCACTTATTTAGCTAGATAAACAATTTAATGTCATGTTTCTGTATAAATTACTTCGTGGCGAGATTAATTCGGAATATCTCATCTCAGCTCTAAATTTTAACATCCCAAGGAGAGGAAATAGACATTTTCTGTTTTTCAAGTTGAGTCAGTGCAGTTCTAATTACGCTCTTCATGAACCTTTACGATGTATGTGCAGTGATTTCAATGATAACTTCAACATGATTAATTTTTCTGATTCGGTAGACGTCTTAAAACGGAAAATTATATTACATTTTAATAATTAAATCAATTCAACTTCATCCTATTATAACTAACGCAGTTTTATAACAATGTAATATTGGTAATTGAGATTGTTCTGTTTATCTTTTTTGTCTCGATATTATGTTTTATAAAGTAAGCACCATCAAATATGAATCGTTTTTAAAACTTACTTTTTAATTATTCAATATTTTAATCGAATTAGGATTTACGTGCTCACGTGGTTTCCTGATTTGAAATTAGACTGAACTCACACTATCACCTGGATTGGTGTGTCAGAGTATATCTCTTTTCCACACAAGTCTATGCCTGCGTTGGCCCAAATGCATATCCAACTAATTGGGATTTTGAGTTGGTGGATATGAGATTTATCTCATTTCTACGTAGGTCCTTGGGTTGGACAATGGCCGCAAACCAGTTAAAATGAGTTTAGTGCTTTGGATTGTTTTTCGGGTACCTTAAATTGATAATTACTATTATTTAATTCGATGTTGCCTATTTATATAGAATCAAGTATACTTAAATACGCGTTTTATTTACATTCAATTTTTAAATTCCGCTGAAAGGTCAATTAATGTGCTTAGTGGAAAATCCTAATTGCCAATAGGGGGTATGTTTTAGTACGTAGGTGCATTCTGTCTGTCCCGGCTGATTCGGGCGTATAGGACGGGTATACGTATCTTTGGAAGGTTTCATACCTCCGGGCGAATCAAAAAAAAAAAAGAGAAAAAAAAAGAAAACTTCAAAACTTCAAAAGTATGTTTTAGTACGTAGGTGCATTCTGTCTGTCCCGGCTGATTCGGGCGTATAGGACGGGTATACGTATCTTTGGAAGGTTTCATACCTCCGGGCGAATCAAAAAAAAAAAGAGAAAAAAAAAGAAAACTTCAAAAGTTATTCAAAATATCAGTTTTCTTACAACGGTAATATTTTTTATTATATATTTTGCTCTGCTTTCTCTCTTCTTCATAAGCATGCTTTCGGATAACCATTTCCTTTCTCTGTGTTTGCAAAAAGATAGAACAAAATGTAGAGTTTCTACTGCAATTGGAATTTGAAAAAAAATTCAGATACACTGAAGAAACTATTAAATGAAGTTGAAAAACTTGTTTTTGGCTTTGAAGATGACTCACTTTAAAAAAATAACTGCAGCTTCTAACATTTTCTGCACCTCTTTCTTCAACTTGACAGAAATCAGTCACCGTTCAGACATAGTTGAGGGTGGGTGCATTTACTATTAGCTCCAGTGAGAAATATAAATTTTTGCTTTTTTTTTGCTTTAACAACAGCTTGATTTAATTCGTGTGCGAGAGCAAGGAGATTTGCTGTGCCTGTCGTTTTGCTTTGACACTTTTTGTTTATTCTTTATACCGGCCTCAGGAAAAACAATGTCTTGTGTGTGTAATACAAAAGTTGACCGTACGCAACCGGAAGTGCAGTATTGCAATGAATTTTTTTCATTTGCATTGTGCTAATATTACACCAGCTGATCTTGCATTCATCCAAGGTTCTAATGCTTCATTTCACTGTAAGGCATGTAAGTTAGTGCGCCGTAAATCTGCTTATTTGCCTAATTCCAACGAAAAAATTTCTAATAATTTGGTTAATACATCGTTATCTTCTAATCTACTGCAACTACAACAAAAAGCGCTAGTTTTTAGAGTACTAAATTTGTTCAATATTATAAGTTCAATAATAATTTGAATTTTTCTCTATCTAAGGCTCAAATGAAAATTTTTCTTAATGCCATTTTAATTTCTTTTTAAATAATTTTTCCTGGTCTAGTCTGTAAGAAATATTGTTCAAAGACTATTGAAGTAAATAAAATAAATAAAGTCACTTAATAAGTCACATAAATAAGATCACTTTGGCGAGTTGACGAAAATGTGGCGGTTTCAACATTTTTTTGGCGATATTTTGGCGAGATTTCCTAAAAAAAAAGATCAAATGCTTTTTTGTGTTATACAACACTTTTTACATAGCAAAAATTTTTCCCATCTCTAACAATTAATTCGAAGAGCAACAGTGCTACCACAACGTAAAACATAAAATAACTTTTTACAGCTGATATTGCTTAAACTTATTCAGTTTGAGCGCTAAAATGCCAAATAAAAAGGTAAAATTCCAAATAATAAATGCCAAAAAATAAGGAAGGAAGGAAGAAGGAAGGAACACGAAGATATAGAAAAGACTGGTAAAATGCAAGCTGTGCTTTTATTTGAATAATTTTAATATATGCTGCGAAAGTTTTGAGCCTACAAAGCAGATATTTAAACGTTTTAACTCTAAAATTATGTACCCAAAACTAGAAGATTATGAACTTGAAGTCAATGAAGAATTGGAAGTATATTTAAAATATGCTTACAATTTGTTAAAAATCAGAAATATTTTTTGGATTTGGTATTCTCAATCAGCACGATTCGGAATAATTTTGCTCGTGGAATCGGAAAAGGAAAATTTCATATTTAAGATAAAATTCAAGGACATTTTGGAAATTTTTAATGCAAATTTGTTCATCAACCATCAATATTCATGAGTTTAAGAAAAAAAGATGGCTTTATCTGCTATCTTAAAAATAAAAACTCCCTTATCCGATTCCCCGGGAAAAAGTATTCAGAATTGAGCTGCATACGTGGTTTTCACCCATTTTCTATTGTTTTTTATCGTTTTTTTTTAAATGTTTTTGAAATACATTCTAGTCGTGGATCTTGTTTTAGTTTTTAGACGATTTTTTATGTTCACATATTACTAAGATTATAATATGTATATTTAAATACATCAAATAAAAGTTTTAAGCTGGAGTTTCTATAAATATGTACAAATAAATTAAATAAAGTTATAACGTTATGCATATATTATGGTTTTTTTATTTTTTAAAAATATTTCAAGAAAAAAGTTTTTGGCGGTTTTTGGCGGTTTAGTTAAAGACAAATGGCGAGTAGAAGTATCAAAGAACTAGCAGCTCTGCTTCTTCTTGTGATTAGCTTGAAAAATTGCGAGCACAACTTAACAACAACAACAACAACAGCCACATCACCTCCACTGATATTTTATCTGAATCCGAATTATTTGGAATACCGTACTCGATTGAAGAAAACCTAAAGAGCATTTTTAATAGAATTTGCCTCTCCATCGAGTTTTAGCCGCCACACATTAGAGATATTTTTAAAACCAAGCCGAATCAGCGCCACCCCAACTCCATAGGTATTGTTAAATTTGTTCCCCCTTCGACGGCGTTCGAAAGCTTTTGAAAGTTTTCGACGAAGAACCAAATCAGCCGTAAATTTGAGAGCTGCTGGACTCGAACATGACAATAATGTTTACATCCACAAAAGCCTTACTGCTGAGAATCGAAAAATTTTGCAAGTCGCTATTGCTCATAAATACAAAAACAACATTTTCAATGCGTTTAATCTACGTGGCTCAGTGCTCATTATACTGAAAAAAACATCTGAAGCCGTTTGCATTTGCAGTCTTGATGAACTGCACAGAATAATTTTTGCTGCAACTAATGAAGCTGTTTACGCCAAACGTAAACTAGTGTATATTAAACGCGTCCGCTCGCCCTACTCGCTAGTAACAGCAACGTTGCGCGAGCGTTGTGTCATCCGTTCTAGAATACCGACAGTGATTATGAACGTTAAATCTAATGCTGTTGGAGATGATGTATGTCTTTACGTTTTAAAAAGTTAATTTTACACGACATAATTGAACCTTTAACACATATTGTTAATCATTGCTTCACTTATTTCCCTGAATCGTGGAAAATTGCAACTGAAGTCACTAATGCTTCTACTATGAATGAGTTTAGATCTATAAGCATTCTGTCTGCATTTTCAAAAATATATGAGTCCCTCATGGCTAAACAAATAAATAATCATTTAGATGCTCATAACCTTCTATCTCCATGCCAATGTGGTTTCAGATCTGGACATAGCTGTGCGACGGTCATGCTAAAAGTCATTGATGATATCCGTACTTCATTTGATGCAGGACATATAACACTGCTTTGTTTATTAGATTTCTCCAAAGCCCTTACTGTGTGAATTACTCCATTCTTTGTCAGAAGATTAGGCTGCTTTTTGGCTTCAAAAATGCTGCTGTTGTTCTAATAGCCAACTATCTTGATGGTAGAAAACAAAGGGTTCATATTAAAAATTGATTTTCCGAATTGAAAAATATTGCAACTGGTGTGCCACAAAGATCTTAGGCCCTTACTATTCAGTGTCTTCATTAATGACATTTTCACCGTGTGCAATGATGTGATTATGCACGCGTATGCTGACGACATTCAGTTGTATTTGACAAACCGTGTCGGACTGCTCGACGATTTGTGCTGCAGGTTGAATGATGATCTGAGTGCAATTTGTAGGTGGGCATCTGACAATAATATCTGCCTTAATGAAAATAAGTCATATGTTCTGCCTGTCTTCAATTAAAAAACTTGACGATCTAGAGATACCGCCTATATTTTGTAAGGACTAAATGTTACCTTTCATGCGATTTAAGAATTTTAATATTTTTAGTCTTGAAAGGGTGACATAAGTCATACCGGTGATAAACAATACCATCAAAATTGAACTAGCCGAGCCCTGCAGATGGCAAACTACCTGTAGAAAGGAGCAATGGCAAGGCCAGTAAATTCATGCTCGTCATGGTCCGGACCTGGTCAACGACTCAGACTGCAGGTTAGCAGGGTTCCGTCAAGATCAAGGCGGATAAATGAGAAGTTAATGAAAGAATTGATATTATTATCAGATAAATTGTGATCTCTTGAATATGCAAAAACACGAACGGCAGTCGAACCATTTTGGTTACGACCACTTTGCCTTAATTCATATATAAATAATACCTAGGTGTTGATTTAGAAAATGTATCCAAACTTATCTAGATTACAAATAAAAACCTAATTTAACAAAGTATTTGTGGTACAATCATTTCACCATTTCCAATTGGAACAGGTTAACTCAAGGTAAACTTTGGGCCCTGACCATATGAAGAGACATTGTGTGCGAAAGGGGGATAATCGCTCCTGAAAACATTTCGTATTTAAAGGCAAAAAGGGAAAAGAAAGGATAACAAAGATATTTTTCATTTCCTCAAGTAGCTAATAATTACATAAGCCAGAAGTCACAAACAGGTCCTATAGGACCTTTCATTTCGATTTTGTTTGCACATAACAAATTAACCACAACAATATCACATATAATTCTTTTATTGCATGTACATACGAGCCATCATGTCACTTAACGGAACCTCATACTCAGCTAATTAACTAGCGCATGACGACAGCAACTACATCAAGGCATAAAATGGAAAAGGGCAAACTCCGAGAGATCCAGAGAGTACCGAAGCTATAATAAAATTTCCCTATGACGCACGGAACGATCCAACACAGGAGAGGCGCTCAATTTCACGACAATACCAAATTGACGATTCAACATGAGCGGTGCTCAATTCCACGACGACATGCAGAACAATTAAAGATGAGGGACGCTCAATTATACGATAACACGAGTTACGATCAGTGTGACCAGAAGATTTTTGAAAAAATATGCTTTTTGTTAAAAAAAAATATGCTAAATATTCCACTTTCAATTTTTATATTCCACAAAAATATTCCACTTTCAATTTCAAAGATATATATCTAAATAAGTCTAACTAGGCATATAAAAAACACAGAAGCAAGTTTAAAAACATTTATTTATTTGATTACTATCGCACTTACATTTATTTTCTTCTACTATAAAAAATTATAAACATAGTTATGGTTTTTTGAATTTTAAGTAACGATATACAATATACAAAACTAAAATTCAGGCACATCTTCGAGGTCAATTCTTAAATTGTTGCTTTCATTATTATCATAGAAATTCGCATTTCTAAATTTTTTTATTAAGCTATCTGGTATTTGATAGGCATTTCAACACTTTTTTTGAACATGCAGCCATGTATTCACATTCAACAAATTATTTAAGAGTTTTTCTTGCATTCTATTTCGAATTTTCGTTTAAATAAGAAAGATTCATATAACTAAAAATTTTCTCAACCTCAGCATTGCTAAATGGTAAGCTAAGCGAGAAAAGCACAAATTTTTATAAATCTTCAGATTCCGAACTTTGATCAATAACTTTTGTTTCTGCTTTATTGTTTTGAATCCACATTTTAAAATAGTTAAAAGAAATAGCTATTGTTAGCAATAATAGTGGTATTCACGATGTGGTGCATTTGTGATAAATTTTTGCAAAATTTACAATACTTACAATTATTGTGATCTAACCTTCAGTAAAGTACATATTGTATTTTTAAAATCAATTATATTAATTTTTATTAAATAAACTCACAGCGTAGCCTTTAGCTTGCTCCATGCTGAGTAGAAATGCTTGTACAATCAGCTGATCTAATACACAACTTGTATATTTTCCACAGGGTTGTATTTTCAAAAATGCATTTTGTTTTCAAATTTAAATATCAAATTTATCAAAAATACACAATACAAGAGAAAATACAACACATCGTGAATACCCCTAATGTTTTCTTAAGTAAATTACTAACTGCTGTAACATAATCCATAAAAAAATCTAACCGAACAAACATATAAGCAAGTTTACTTTCACTTTTTAAGCTGCGTGAAGTTATTAAATGAATTGCAATAAAATTGACAACGAAGAAGTTAACCACAAAATTAATTCCTTATATTGCGTTTTACAAGGTGGTTCAGAGATAAAAAAAGGTCGATAGCCAAAAAACAACCATTTAGTAACCAAATAGACATTTTTTTATTGCAATTTTTGTGAATTTTGAAAAATATAATCATACGAAAAATATTCCACTTTTTATGCTGCATATTTTTATAAAAAAAATATGCTTCCCGAAGCTAAAATATGCCAAAGTGGAATATAATATTCCACTCTGGTCACACTGGTTACGATTCAGCATGAGCGACGCTCAATTCCACTACGAATTGCAGAACAATTAAAGGTGAGAGGCGCTCAATTACACGACAACACGAATTACTATTCAGCATAAGCGGCCCTCAATTTCACGACAACACAAAATGTCGATTTAACATGAGAGGCGCTCAATTCCACGACAACGCAATCAACGAACCGAGAGAGGCGGTATATAATTGAATAGCGAACACTTGAGCAACATACCAACATGATGTAGACACGAGCGAACCTGAGCGGTGCTCAATTTCACGAAGGACATAGCAGCATGATGCAACCGAGAAGTTTCTTAGTACCCGACAACAGTTTAAACACCAAAAGAGACACAGTAACATGTTGAAACAACACCAACTAAAATGTTAACAAGAAAAGGAAGTGAAGATAATCATAGAGCAGACAATTAACAGAGCAACAACAGAGTCAACATCAGAAACATCGAGCAACAAATTCAGCATGTTGCCAGAGAACGCAACAAGGCTGAAAAATACACAAACACGTTTGGCCAGACTAATAAGTGAAGCAGACCAGCTAGCAACATCCAGCTGGGGCCTATAAAAGGCCAAACACTCAGAGAGGAATTCTCGTGCAAACAGTCGAACTATCAAGTGCTCTATAATCCGTTTTAGTAATCATCTGTGGCAGTAAAATAGCCTTCCAGTGTGAGTCAACTGGACTCACACTCACAAAGTGTGAACAACTAAGCCGCGAGAGCAGCCAATAAGGTTAGAAGAACGCATCAAGGACGATTGCTGTCAACTGCCATCGAGGGACAAGGTGCAAGGACAAAGATTTAAAATTAGTGAGGTGTCTGAGTGTGTGTGCGTAACCTAATCCTTATCCTCCTCTACCACTGGGTCCCTAAACTCCTGGGTCCTTTTACTTTATTTTGTTTTGGGCATGCAGACGGGGTTCCAACTCGTGCTGTAATATCCTTTCCAACCTCTACACCCCACGCAAACACACCACAGCTCATCTCACGAGTTCGATACAAAAGCAAACTAAACGACTTTCCACTGTGTCCACGGACTCGCG
The DNA here is from genome assembly GCA_963920525.1 of Dichetophora obliterata. Classification (NCBI taxonomy): domain Eukaryota; kingdom Metazoa; phylum Arthropoda; class Insecta; order Diptera; family Sciomyzidae; genus Dichetophora; species Dichetophora obliterata. The sequence goes on from OY986435.1 coordinate 125,257,964, forward strand.
CAAGAGTCAACTAAGAGTCAAAGAAGAAGTAACCAGGGCACGGTCTCAAGATGTAAGTGTAGGGTGGTGCAGTGATTGGTCTGATAAATAAATAGTGAATAAAAATGCAGTGAAACCGTGTGTGTGAGAAACCCAACCTTACCCTTATCCTTCGCAGGACTCCTAAATTCCTGGGAAATCCTAAATCTTTGTTTGTTTTGGGCCAGCAGACGAGGCACTAACTCGTGCTGCCACTATTCTACCTTTTCCTCCTCACCTACTTACATTTCGGCTAGCTCGCCAGAGTTTGAAATCCAACTCAAGCAAACAATCGCTGTATTGCGCTTATACGACACGTCACAGGAACCACTACACCAACGACAAAGCAACGCACCTCAACGCACCTCAACCGCCTAGCAAACCATCACATCCTTCCCACTATATCGGATTTGGTTCATATTTTATTTTTTCCATTTTATTTAAATATATAATTTTTCCGGCGTATCAGCCATCATTAAATTAAATTAAATTTAAATATATATACCTGTATTGAATATTTAATATATACTTTCAATTCATGCACATATATCTGAACACTTAAAATAGAATTCTAATTCTCATAGTTAAATCATAAAATAATATTTTGCATAATTAATTATTCTCGAAAAGATTTCGTATATTTTTGGACTTGCTTAACATTTCTTGATTTATTGAAATGGCATAAACCATTCACGCTTGTATAAGTTTTTAATAATTAGAATTTTAAAAATTATTGTCAACTTAAAATACTGAAATAAAGTAACGATTGATTGAAAACATAAAAAGCGACTGATTTAGTGTCTCAAAGATAAATTTTGGAACGACCCCGGGCAGCCGCTTTGCTATCCCAGCTTTTATGCCGGTAAGGTGGATCGTGAAAATTTTTAAATACCAGCAGTTTGGGAATGGTAAATAAAGTTAAAAATCTAGGGTTTTTTATCAATTCAAAACTGTCATGTTCCGATCACACCAATAATATCATCAAAAGAATCTATTTCACGATGCGTTGCCTACGGCTATCTGCTAGCCTTACACCAATTGAAACTAAAAAGAGACTCGTCGTGCCTTATATCACATACTCAAAACTAGTATACAGTAATTTAAATTCACACTGCGCACAAAATACTTGTTGCCTATAATGATGCGACCAGATATATTTACGGATTGAGCCGGTTTGACAATATCTCAACTTTCAGTAAGAATATTTTGGGTTGTAGCATAATTAACTATCTGAAAGCAAGAAATTGTATTTTTCTACATAAGCTCATTATCTACAGGACTCCATCATACCTTTTTCAAAAATTGCGCTTCTCTGCTTCGAACCGAACTGGGAATCTTATCATACCAAAATTCAATTGTTTACAATCTAAGCGACTTTGTCAATGCCATTAAACTATGGAATTCACTACCAGTTAATATTAAATCAATCGCTAGTACGAACAAATTTAAGCTATCTATTTTGTTATATTTCTCAAACGATTAAAGCAATCTAATTAAAGTTTTCACTATTTAACTGTTTTTACTTTTATCATGTTATCATTGCAATATGTATGTGACAAATACTCAGAAAAAAGAATTATAAATTAGTATTCAATTATTTATCTTTTTCATTTTACAAGTGCAATCTGTTGATCATGTAATTTCTATTTTTATTTTTACTTTTGTTCTAAACTATAAATTCTTTATTGTTTAAATCTATAATTATTATATGCTATAAGTTAATTATTTATGTTTCACCGTTGTACTTCTTTAAGATCTTTTTGTATCTTACAATACTAACTTATCCTTAAATAAATACAAATAAATACAAATACAAATAAATAAATCGTCTTTATCTGGTTTTCTGATTTTTATTGAAGGCGCGAAAATCGAAGACCAGGTGAACCAGGCGTCTATCATTCAAACTATCAGAAGTGTAGCACACAGCAAAGAAAATCCTCAGCATTTAGCGTTCAACACTGTTACAACGACCGTTATTGGCAGATCAGCCCCAACAATTCATATCATGATGTTTGGATTGACGGTTATGCCTACGATTCGTGAGGTGTCCATAGAGAATCCAATCAGGAAGATCCCTACTTCTCCCCCCCCCCCCGAACGCTTAAAAGAATCGAACGTTAATTGGTACCGTTTCGTTTTTAATAAGGCTCAATCCTGCTGGTATTTATTTCCAAGATGAACCGAGAAGAAGATTCGAATTTACTAAAGTCAACAATGAGAATTCGTGTTCGTTAGACATCACAGGTGTTCACTGCACCAGAGTTACGTAACAGAAAAATGCTTAATAAAATGTCAAATTCCATAAAATTCATGGATAAAAGGAAAGCTCCAACATCAAACGCCGATTCGAGGGAAGTGCATCCAGAGTTGAATTATGGTCTGACTCTTAGGACGCGTAAGGTTATGGCTCAAGAACAAGCAATCTCATATTCACCGCACACTATGAAATCAATATAAACGCACTTCTACAAGGTGAAAAAACTCAAACGAAAAGTTCTCGCAGATATTGGCGACTTCTCTTTTTTCTTTTTGAAACAAACATCTGAAGAGTGTCCTCGAAGCCTACAAAACGAACATCTCACGCTCTTTTCAGGATTAATTTTAGTTATTAGGACTTCCTTGGTTTTAATATGAAATAATTCAGTATCTCTGCAAAACACTATAAGCTGCTCAAAAGGAAAAACAAATTCGCATCTAACACGGTCTCTTATTCTGATGGATAAGAGGCCATAAATAATATTGATCTGTTGTTTTCTTCCACTTTATCCTTCAGCTGCGAAAAAAAACATGTTTCTTACGGACAGAGCCGTGTGTTGGCTCAATAAGTTGTTGTTTGTTTTTATAAGATGTTTAAAAATATCTTCCAATCGGAATTTTTTGGGGAAAATGTGATCCGTAAAAGCTTTACAGCTTCTTCAAACGTAAACACCGATTCCTTGATACTGATCCACCAGTTTGCTGCATAGCCTTCTAAAATCAAAGGCATGCCGCGAATTGCAACTACATCACAGATGCACTCGATAAATTTGTACACAGATATCGCTGCAATAAACTCTTCTACGGCAGCCTGCTCCCGCTGACCTCGAAAACGTGCAAAGTATCTGAAAAATTATCTAAATTTCGATGAATTCGTTTCAATTGCCGTGAGGATTTGTCTGAACTGGTCCTCGGAGAAAGTAGCCATGGTAGTATTTTGATTTGCTGCAGCTTCTTCTTCTTGAATCGTTGCTGAAATTAGCGAGATGGAGCGATTTACTACGGATTGATTTCTGGATTTATCTACGTCTTGCTGCAAATTTTAATCCTTCGAGTTTGGCGTCAATATAACGATGGAAAGTTCCTTTGATTTCTTTTCAACGTCCTAATAAGAGGACTTCTCGGTAGAGTCAATAAAAATTGGGTTATCAGAGTTTGCTTTTTGAAAATTTTATTAAATTGAAAAAATAGTTTAATAGAAATCTCCGACCTTGACTTCAGATCTGAAGTGTTTCTCCAAAAACAATATATACAAGATTGAATAAAATTGTGAGGAATGTAGCCTTTTTATAGGTTTTTAAAGAAATATTTGCTTACTATCATACTAAAATTTGGTAAATAAGTTCGTATGATAACTGTCATTAACTTTAATAAAAATAGGCGTGGTCACACTTTATCTACGCCTACTTTTAAGAAAATATCAAAATAATTTGAAACTATTCGTCTGATTGAGCTCAAATTTTGTAAGTGGATTTGCTTTGAGTACGAGATGTTTTAAGAACAAATGCAACACCCCCTTTTACAGCCCACAAATATATAAACAATTTGTGATATCGAATAGCTTTAGAGTTATGGATAGCACAGCTTAGAAATTCAAATTCGGTATTCGACCATTCGACCAATTTACGCGTGTCGTTTCAGTGATGAAATTTTATGGGACTTGGACAAGGGAGAGTGGCACCTCCCATACAATCCAAATTTGCGATATCGAATAGCTTTGAAGTTATAGGCCGCATAGCTTTGGAATAAAGTTTTTGATCTCAATTTACACATGCAGTTTCAATGATTTCATTTTATGGGCGTTGGACAGGAGGGCGTGACACCTCCAACTTTACCCAAATTTGCGATATCGAATAGCTTTGGAGTTAAAGGTAACTCAGCCTCGGAATTCAGTATTCGACCTCAATTTACACATGCAGTTTCATTGCTAAAATTTTATGGTCGTAGGGCAAAGGGGAGAGGCACCTCCCATACAACCCAACTTTGTGCTATCAAATAACTTTGAAGTTATAGGTCGCACAGCGCCGGAATTCAGTATTCGACCTCAATGTACACATGCAGTTTCATTGCTAAAATTTTATGGGCGTAGGGCAAAGGGGAGAGGCACCTCCCATACAACCCAACTTTGTGCTATCAAATAACTTTGAAGTTATAGGTCGCACAGCGCCGGAATTCAGTATTCGACCTCAATGTACACATGCAGTTTCATTGATTTAATTTTATGTTTATTGGTAAGAGGGGCGTGGCACCTCCCATTTAACGTAAACTTGCGATATCGAATAGCATTGAAATTATAGGTTGCACAGCGTCAGAATTCAGTATTCGACCTCAATTTATGCATGCAATTTCATTAATTACATTTTATGGACGTACGACAAGGGGGTTGATACCTCCTCTTTAACCCAAATTGGAGATATCAAATAGCTTTGGAGTTATAGGTCGCACAGTTTTTGAATTCAGTATTGGACCTCAATGTACACATGCAGTTTCATTGATAACATTTTATGAGCGTTGATCAAGGGGGAGTGGCACTCCCATATAACGAAAATTTGTGATATCGAATAGCTTTGGAGTTAAGGGTCGCACAACGTTGGAATTCAGTATTGGACCAAAATTTACACATGCAGATTTATTGATGAAATTTTTTGGAGTTTGACGGAGGGCGTGACAGCTCCAACTAAACCCAAATTTGAAATATCGAATAGCTTCGGAGTTAAAGGTAACTCAGCCTCGGAATTCAGTATTCAACCTCAATTTACACATGCAGTTTATTGGTAAAATTTTATGGGCGTAAGGCAAAGGGGAATGGCGCCTCCCATACAACCCAACTTTGTGCTATCAAATAGCTTTGGAGTTATAGGTCGCCGGAATTCAGTATTCGACCTCATTGTACACATGCAGTTTCATTGATTTAATTTTGTGTTCATTGGTAAGATGGGCGTGGCACCTTCCATTAAACGTAAATTTCCGATATCGAAAAGCAATGAAGTTATAGGTCGCACAGCTTCAGAATTCAGTATTCGACCTCAATTTATATATGCAGTTTCATTAGTTACATTTTGTGAGCGTACGACAAGGGGGCGTGAAACCTCCTTTTTTACCCAAATTGGAGATACCAAATAGCTTTGGAAGTATAGGTAGCACAGTTTTTGAATTCAGTATTGCACCTAAATGTATACATGCAGTTTCATTGATTGCATTTTATGAGCGTTGATCAAGGGGGCGTGGCAGCTCACATATAATGAAAATTTGTGATAACGACTAGCTTTGGAATTAAAGGTCGCACAGCGTCGGAATTCAGTATTCGACCGAAATTTACACATGCAGATTTACTGATTAAATTTTTTAAAGTTTGTCGGGGGGGCGTGACACCTCCAACTTAACCCAAATTTGCGATATCGAATAGCTTCGGAGTTATAGGTAACTCAGCGTCGAAATGCAGTATTCGACTTCAATTTACACATGCAGTTTCATTGGTAAAATGTTTTGGGCTAGGGAAAAGGGGAGTGGTACCTCCCATACATCCCAATTTGGCCCTATCGAATAATTTTGGAGTTATATGTCGCACAGTTTTGGAATTCAGTATTCGACCTCCATGTGCACATGCAGTTTAATTGATTACATTCGCTACTGTTATTCACTCCTGAAAGGTTGCACAGTCTTGGAATTCAGTTTTCAACCTCAATTTAGACATGCGGTTTAACTGATAACATTTTATAGGTGTTTGAAAAGGGAAAGTGGCAGCAACGCGCCGGGTTTCAGCTAGTTCTAAATAAAGTTCGGGAGTTTTAAGCCGCTTCCAACGCATGAAAGCGTTATTGCGCGCGGCTGTAAGATTCTTTATATTCTTTATAGAGCTATTGCACCAAGGCTTTTGTTGAAATTTTATATATTTTGTTGTAAGAGGTACGTTTTCATTAAAAAGCTTACATAAATTACTCTGCAGAAAGGTAACTTGGTTATTTACAAATGTCATGTAGTGAGGATGCGCATAGGTCCTAATCGTGGCCCTAATTGTCAGACTGGGAACTCGTCCCAAATCCTGGTTGTACTTGCTCACCTTATTATGCTAGGCATGGTGAGTTATGCCGGTCAGTAGGCAGCCGTGAGGTTGCCGGAATGTTACCTTTATTATACTTACTCATGTCGATATAGGTTGAACAGTCCTCTGGTCCTTCTCCAGGTCCTTCAATTAGTTAGAAGATATAACGTTTTGTATTTTTATTCTCGGTCAAACTAGTAATCGTATACGTTTATTTTCACAGTTAAAGATTAACTACTTCTTCTCTTAAAACTACTTATGTTTAACATCTCGGTTTTTACGATAATTAGATGTACTCAGCATTTGTGCAAGATGCGGAAGACAATCTTGCACAATAATTAGTCTTAGTTTTTATTGATCTAATTTACAATTATTTCCTTATACGTAATTTCTTAACAATTAGGAAATGTTACTCTTGTATTTCCTGAATTCTCCGTAATGTATTTCACAGTCTCCGACTAACACTCATTGCGAGCAGACCGTCTGACTGATCTTCTTTTGCATATTGGTTTTTTTTTTTAAGCACTTGTGTTAATTTTCTAATACTTTTCTCTTTTCTTTTCTGCTACTTGTCTTTTATAAATTAATTGTGCGTGGTGAGTTCGCGTGTGTGGAGAACATGACTCCCGGGCCCCCCGACAGAGGGAAAAACCGGTTTGCTTTACTAGCAACTGATTACCCCAAAGCAAAAAAGCCAAAAACAACGCAAAATCATATTCCCTTCCCCGATCTTCCTTCAGTTCACAAACTTAACCCTAAGTTTGTTGCTATTGCTTTCAAAGATGAAAAAAAAAACGCTTGCAGAATATTCTTGTTTTGCCGTTCAACGCTCACTGCATCTAATTAGCAAAGATATAACCTCTATTACGGTTCTCCGTGATGGTAATTTGTTATTACTTGTTAAAGATAAGACAGCTGCTGAAAGATTTATATACGCAAAAGAACTGCATGGGATATGTTCTATTACAAGTAAGTACCATGAAAATCTCAACCTTACGAAAGACACTGTGTATGCTCCTTGTCTTAACAATATTTCTGAGGCTGAAATAGTTAAAGAATTAAGCCCTCAAGGTGTTGTCGCGGTATATAAATTTACCAAAACTGTTGAGGGCAAAACACTACCTAGCGGAGTGGTACTTTTGTCATTTGACTCTTATTATCTCCCTAACAAAGTAGATATTTCGTGGTACACCGCACGAGTAAAAGAGTTCATCCCAAACCCTATGCGATGCAAGCTTTGCCAAATTCTTGGTCACACGGGTAAACGATGCAAAAATAACCCTGCCTGCGTAAATTGCAACTTACCGCCTCATACCCCAAATATTTGCACACGCACCTCTTGCGCAAACTGTTCAGAAAATCACGCTGCTTCTTCTAAAGAATGTAAAAAGTTTCAACAGCACAAAGAAATTATAAAAATAAAAACGCAGAACAAATGCACCCTACGCGAAGCGCAACAACTCCTTCGGTCTCAAATCTCTTTTTCTACACAAGTTAGCAGCTTTGCTTCAGTTGTGTCCACAACTAATAATAACAATCAACCTCTTTTCAACCCCAAACAAAAACAACATCAACCACTACTACAACAACAACCAATACAACAACAATCAATACAACAACAACCAATACAACTACAACCAATACAACAACAACTAATACAACAACACCAACAACAACAAACAATACAACAACAACAAAAACAACAACCACTACCATTACTACAACAACAACAGTCACTGCAACAACAAGAGCCACTAGAACAACCACAACAACCACAACAACAACAACAACAAACACCTCAACAACAACAAAAATCACAACAACAAAATAACCAACAAAAAACAACCACATCTACATTAAAAAAACAAACAACAGCAAAACAACAACAACAAAATTTAGAAAAAGGTCCTATTACTGCTTTCCCAGCAATTATAAAACCAAGTCAATCAAAACCAAATTCTAGTTCAAACTCCTATTCAAATACAAAAACTATAGAGTCGATAGATAAACTTTCCATTCCTGTAGTTAAATCTCAGTTTTCAGGCAACCATTCAGCTCTCATTAACACTCCAACTACTCCTACTACCCCACTTACTTCTTTTAACATTAACAATTTAAAAATTTCTAAAAACATTTCAACTCCTATGGATACAGAATTTACAAGTATAATTTCTAGTAGCTCTGAAGAAGATATATAACTATTTGATATTAAAATATTTACTTGAAAATATTTAAGATTCATAAACACATTATCTCATTACTTAATAATCACGTATTTCGTTATATATTTTATTTAGTTTTGTTTATTTTTTCTTTCTTACACTTTCGTCATATGCTCCCCTCTGCCTACATAATTATAACTCCGATTTTTCTTCCCTTTTGTTTTGCAAATAATGGTTACAATTATGCAATGGAACATGAATGGATATTTTAATAATTACCATAAGCTAGATCTTTTAATTAACTCACACAACCCTTCAATTCTATTACTACAAGAGACACATCTTGCAGTTAACTCCATTCCTTATATTAATAAAAATTACATTGGTCACTTCCATAATCTACCACAAAATTTCACAAACAAACAAGGGATCGGTATTCTTATAAAAAGAGGCTTACCATATAACTTTATAACAATAAACTCGCCCCTATCTGCTATTGCAATTGAGATTAATCTGATAGTAAAATTCACTGTTATTTGTGCATATATTCCACCAAGCCAACAATTTTCCTCGTCTGAAATACTCCAAATCCTAAACATTATTTCTGACCCTGTAATTCTTGCTGGAGATTTCAATTCCTGGAGTTCACTTTGGGGGTCTTCAGCTACAAATATTCGCGGCAAGCACGTAGAGGATGTTATATTGTCCTCCAACTTGATGGTACTAAACGATGGGTCACCTACACATTATTCAACACATAACTCGTTTACACACGTCGATCTTACCCTCTGCTCTGCAAGTATAGCTCCCAAATGCACTTGGGAAATCCTCGATGATCTTCATGGCAGCGATCACTACCCTATTACCACAAAGATTAAGGTTAGCACAACCACCAGCACACCAAAAAAAAAGTTTCTTACTGACTCAGCCAATTGGCCTTGCTTTCAATCATCGTGTGAACAAATTTCTAATAATATCTCGATCTCATCAAACATAAACCAAGAAACGGCCAGAATACAAAAAATTATACGCTGTGCAGCCCACTTGACCATAAAGCAAACCAATTGTAGATCAACAAAACCCTTTGTTCCTTGGTGGAGCTTGGAATTGGCTACCCTCAGATCCAATAAGCAAGCAGCTTGGCGAGATTTCAAACGTGATCGCTCCATGTATAATCTTGTCAAATATAAAAAAGCAAATTCTCTTTTTCGGCTCTGTGCCAAAAAAGCTAAAAGACTAAGTTTTCAAAAACTTACCAGTTCCATAGGCCCATCATCGAACCCAAAAAAAATCTGGTCCAATATAAGGATGCTCTCAGGTACTTTTAAGCAATCTTGCTTTACAATGTTAAACACATCAAATTTCCCTATTTTCTCTACCAATCAAATTTCGAACCAATTTGCCTATCACTTCTCAGATATATCATCAGACACCAACTTTTCTACACAATTTTTAACTAATAAAGCACTACTAATTGATACCAATTACTACAGTCCCCATAACATCTCAACTTCTGCAAAATATATCGAAACAACCATACAAATGTCTGAATTTGAACAAGTTCTGAGCTTAGTTAAAGGGAAAACCCCCGGCACAGATAGAATTTCATATCCTATTATAAAAAATCTTCCTATTCCTTTAAAAGAAAGAATACTTAAATTGTATAACTCTATCTTCGATGATGGTATTTACCCACAAGTTTGGAAAACATCCGCCATTATTCCTATACATAAACCTAAAAAACCATTGGGCGATATTGACAGTTATCGACCAATATCTCTGCTACCATGTTTGGGTTGAGAAGATAATTGCCAGCAGACTAATGTGGTTTGCAAGTAAAAATAAGTTTATTAGCCATAATCAGGTTGGATTTAAAAAAGGGCACGGAACAACCGACGCCTTGCTGCACCTAGATTATTTCATCACTAACGCTTTGGCAAGCAAAAACCACATTTCTTTGATGGCAATGGATTTTCAAAAGGCTTTTGACCGTATTGGTGTTCATATTGTATTAAGACAACTTAAAAAATGGAAAGTTGGATCAAAGATCTATAATTTTATTAAAGGTTTTTTATCCAACCGAAAATGCAGAGTGCTGGTTAATGGCTGCTACTCCTCAGTAGTTCTACTTGACAATGGAACACCCCAAGGTTCACCGCTATCGGTTATACTGTTCGTTATAGCATTTGATGAAATAAGTCATATCTTATCTAAATATTCCGGTGTTGATCATATCCTATATGCCGACGATGTTGTTGTTTTCTCTAAAAATTCCGACACAAATGCTGTAGCGAATGCATTCACCGATATACTAACAGAAATAAACCACTGGTCTTATACCTCTGGTGCAAATTTATCAATAGAAAACACAAATACTTTTCATATTTGCCGTAAATTGAATTGTAGTAACTTAAATTTAATTTTTAATAATGTTAACATTAATAGTTCAGACACCTTAAAAATCTTAGGTTTGATATTTGATAAGAAATATACTTTTAAGCCTCACTGTAAATATGTTCGAGATAGTTTAATTCTTAGGCTAAATATCATTAAGTACCTAACATCTAAGCGCAGCCTTGTACATCCCACAACACTCATCAACATCACTAGGGCACTCGTTCTATCTAAAATTGATTATGGGCTTCCAATCTATGGCCATTGCGCCAAAAGCAATATTGGTCTCCTCTTCGGTCCATACCATAAAGCTGTGCGGAGCTGCTTAAGGGCCTTCCCAACCACACCAATAACAAATATTCTGGCGGAGTCGGGTTTACCCTCACTACCTCATAGAGCTGAAGATGCCACCTATCGTCTTTATCCGAAGCTACTGCAACCAAAAAATCCTGTTCTTGCAAGCGATGTCAAAAAGTCACTGAATCGAAAACGGACTCCTAACAGAACCTCAACAATCGCTAGATGTCTAAAGTTTGGTCGAGAACATTTTCTACCTCTTAAGCCTATAGGAAACAGTCCTGAATCCTATCCACCCTGGATGCTAAAATACTCTTCAACTAACACAAAGCTTATTGAACATCCTAAAGACAGCACTTCGAACTCAACTTACCAACAGCTATTTCTTCAGGAAGCTGCACAATATAAATCCTCAGGATGGAGCCTTATCTTCACTGACGGATCCAAAACTAACAACAATACCTCCTATGCAGTTGTTAACGAGGACGGCATTCCTATAAGCTATAGGCTATTGCACAACTTTTGCTCCGTGTTTACAGCAGAAGCTGTCGCTTTACTTCAGGCTGCTCGTTTTGCAAAAAAAAATAAGGGTAAATTTGTTATTTGCACAGACAGCAAGTCTTGTGTCAACGCAATTAGAGCAACCGGCAACTCTACAAACGCAATTGCTACCACTAGAGACATTCTTATTCAGGCTCAAAATAAAATTAAAATTATGTGGATTCCTGGCCATTCAGGAATTCGTGGAAATGAGCTAGCTGATACTACAGCTAAAAATGTTGCCTTCACACCAGCACCTACGTCTATTTCATATACAGCTAAGGACATCAATAACTTTATCGTAAGGCTACGATCTGCAAAAAATGCAGAATGCTGGAATACCTACATTCACCACTATTCTGGTATAAATTCTGAGCGTTTAATACCGCATTATCCAAGCACAGCATCAACTGTAACCATCATACCATTCACGCGACTACGTCTAGGACACACAAAGCTTACCCACGAGCATCTTTTGACGGGGTCCAGTCCCAATAACTGCCCCTTTTGCGGTTGCCTAGCTTCAATAGACCACTTACTGAACTTCTGCCCGAACCTCTCTCTTAAAAGGAATCTCCACTTCTCGGACTTACAACCCTATGACATCTTGAAATTTCCTTCAAATGACAATATCACTAAAATGTATTCTTTTTTAAAAGATTGTAACCTTCTAAATTTTATCTAATTTAAATAATCACTAACTTACATACATAATTTGCAGCTATTATAATTTTATATTTAGCATAGATCTATCTCTATTTTAATTTTATAGATATTAATTATCTGCCAGTCGATAGCCTCAGATGCTAGTACTGCCTAATTTCTGTATTTATATAGTAATTTATTATTGTATAAATCTCATAAAATAAAATAAAAAAATAATTATTCTTTAAAATATACAGACATTCATAAAGTAAACATTATTATTCATTCTTACATTCCTACATACTTATTTAATAATGTGAAGTGTAGACAAACAAACGTACAAACATGTTCATTGTGGGAAAATTGGGTCATATTTCCCAAAGCACTGAATCCAACAATAAAATATTATTTAAAATATTCTACCTCTGTTTTTTAATGCATGCATGACGACAAAAAGTATGCATGCTTATTACAACAATAAAATACAATTTTAATTATATTACCTCCACGTTGGTTGACTTGCCGAAAATGCATTGTCAGCATTTTTGGCACTAGCCGCACATAAGTAAGTTGTTGGCTTTATTTTATTGTCTTTAATATAGCGCTTGCTATGTAAGCTGATCGCCCAACTGGCGTCAGTGTTTACTTTAATTGCTTCTGTTTTGAAGGTGCCGGCCTTGCCATTGAATTAAATTAAAGCGCTGCAATGCAATGAAAGCTGATCGCCAAAATTGTGGTAGGTCAGTTCTCATTGCAGGCACTTAATTAACCATTTATAAACAGATAGCATTTTGGGGAAGCCGCGTTGTGAGTCACAACAGAGTCACAACATTCCTCCCCCCTTACACAAAGAAAATTTTTACCTTGAAGAGGTTAAAATTTTCGTCAATATACTTTAATTCTATTGTTTGTATGCTTATATTGTTTGTCTAATAATTTTATGTGCTAAATAAGCACAAATTTATATGCTAGGTCATTCTTCATCATCATTCTTTGTTTGATTTAATTTAATTTGGTTTAATTTAGGTAATTACATATCTTAAATTTTATTAATAGCATATTTGATATTGTACTATGTTCTTAATTCTTAGGTTGTTAATTCTACAAAGTTTCTTAGATTCATTGCCTATTCTTCTTATGTACATGTTAATTGCATAAATTTCTGCTTCCATTTATAATAATTTTTTACTACTTTTAATATATATAAAGTCACTTTTGTCTTGTATGCACGCATCCCTTGTGGTGTAATCTGATCCTCGTTGGTCTGCTACTGCATGGTGTGTGGTGTCTATTACTTTTGGTCATCTTCTGTTTCTTCTGTTGTTTTTATTTCTCTTCCCCCGTTGTCCATCGGTGTGCCAAAAAATGTCACGGCGTGTACAAGGATTTTTCTTTCGTACAATAGTGCCAATTTGGTCTGTTCTGCTGGGTCCACGGTGTAGTCTTACATCATGTATCTTGACTTATAATTGAAGTTGCTGTTCCATCTATGTTGAAATATTGTTGTATTTTATATCAACATTTTGAGTTCTAATTTAATTTTTTTTTTATTTTCTGCCTCTCTCGCTGAAAGAAATGTGATCTATTGTTGTGTGGTGGGCTCTTGGAGCCCTTATCGGCCTGAGAATTGTTAAAAAAAAAACATAATTTCAAATTGTTGCATACGTCTAACATCTTTATTTAATTAACATAATGTACTGCAAACCTGCACTTCTGTTCCATTTTACTGAGTCTTTTTGTCGTTGACTCAGAACTGGTGACATTTTTAAACTAATGCCGTTCCTTGTTTATTGTAGATTCTTCTCGCTGCCTATCATCTTTCCAGTTAAAACTCCATTATAATTACTTGTTGTACGTGACCTCGTATCAGAATGCAAAAATATGGTTGTATTTGGCCGCTTTCGGCTTTAGTCATAGAATTCCGTTGCATCTTTAGACCCAAAGTATTATCCTGGTATCTATGCTCGTTGCACTCCTGCTATGGTGATGCATACAAGACTATCGGTAACCCTCATATTAATTTTTAGATAAAATTAAAACTTATGTCTTATTTTAATATTTTCATTTCAAAATTACTTAATGTACAGCCAATTTTAAATTTAAATTTAAATTTAAATCTTGCGCCAAAATGTTTTTGTACTGTTTTGTACTGTTAAATTTTGCTGTTAAATTTTGTTTTAATTTAATTATAACAACTATTATAATATATACATGCTTTATTTGCTCTTTTCAGTGACCTTCATATATAATAATAAAATTTTTTTTTATTTTCTTTGTTATCAACTCAACGTATTATTTCAAAGGGTTTAATTTCACTTTACTCCTTTTTATTTCTAAACATTTTAAATATCTTTTTAACTGATTTTTTTTCTTCTTATATTTTGATGTATGAATGGGCTCACTCAAATATTCAGTTTGCTTTTAGATAAACTTATTCATATCTTAACATGTTTCGTTTAACATCCTTTATTTTTCAATGGTTAATTTTTAAATATGTTCATCCATATTTTGACATGTTTCAATTATGTATTTACTTATATTTAAACATTTTATTCTTCTTTGTAAGCCCTTAACTGTCTTTTTTTTTTTCTTTAAAAATACTACTTTATTATTCATTTTAATCTTAAAGCTTTGAATTCAAGAGTTTTCATTTATATATTTATCGGATCACAATATTTCCGCATAATAAGAATTTTTATTTTCATTTTTATTTTGAATATAGAATTTTCGATATTCTTATGCGAATTTGTATTCTTCTTTTCAATCTTTCAACGCTTAAGCGCATTTTATTTATCTTTAAATTCATTTCAATTTAGGTATTTACTATTCCAAAAAAAAACTTTCTTTTTTATCTTTAAAAAAAATTCTACTGCGTTTGTCTTACTATCATAATACTTCTTTGATACTTTTTTCACCTGATCCTGATTTCTACGCACTAACTCGTGTGCTCTCTGTATTTGATATTTCATCACCTTTGAATTATCTTCTGAGTTATATACAGGGCCACATTTTCTTTTCAAATTTGTAGGCATTTTTGTATCAAACCAGTACAATGTTTTAAATGGTGTTTGTTTTGTTGATAAATGAGGTGTATTATTATGTACGTGCATTGCCGATGACAACCACTGATCCCAATTAGATCCATCTTCCTTCACTAAACTCCTTAAATATTCTGCCAAAGGTCTATGACTCCGTTCTAACGAGCCATTCGACTGTGGGTGGTAGGGTGTTATATGCAATTTCTTTATCCCCAGCATTTTGCAAACGTCTGAAAATAATTTAGACACAAAATTCGATCCATTGTCTGTTATTAACACTTTGGGTGTATTGTGTCTCGTAATTATTTCATCAAAAAATGCTTTCGCTACGGTGCTGGCTTCCGCGTCTGGCATTGGTACGTATGCCATAAACTTAGAAAAATCGTCCTGAAACGTTAATATATACTTATTACCTGAAACTGTTTCTGGTAATATTCCTACCATGTCCATGTATACCTTTTCAAAAGGTCGCCTTGGTGTATCTGTTAACACCATCGGCATTTTAGTCAGCCGCGAACTCTTGTTTATCTGACATTTTTTGCAATTTTTCACATATTCCTTTATCTGTTTTTTCATCCCACTCCACCTAAATTCCTGCCTGATTCTCAAATACGTCTTAAGGGACCCTTGATGCCCCCCAAGCCTAGAATCGTGAAATCCTTTATTATCATCTGTATCTCCCTCGGATCTGTCAGCACTCTTGCAACTGGTTTTTCGGGTGGTCCTATGATTTTCTCCTCGTCAATAATCCCTTCCTCCTCCTGTGCTGACTCCTCCTCCTTGTCCTCTTCCCTAATCTTAGATCGTGTCTTAACCATATTCACGTCATCCTTTGTCTTTTCTGTCTTAGTTCTGTGCAAATTTTTTACCGCCACATCTTCGCTCACATGTGGTACTCTACTTAGAGTGTCAGCATTAAAATTCTTCTTTCCCGGCTTATAAATTATCTCAAAGTCATATTCTGATAACTTATGCCTGAATTTCGCTAATCTGGATGTTTGATCTTTTAAGTTCGCTATTCCCCTTAATGGCTGATGGTCGGTGTATACTTTAAAATGTCTACCCAATAAATGTGCTCTAAAATTTTTTGCCGCCCACACTATGGCTAAAAATTCCTTCTCTATAGTCGAATACCTCCTCTCTGCGTCATTTAGAGCTCTACTCGCAAATGAAATTGGTCTGTCTTTGCCTACCTCTCCTTGAGAGAGAACGGCTCCTAGCGCTTCGTTACTAGCGTCTGTCGTTAATATAAATGGCCTAGTAAAATCCGGATATGCTAAAACTGGAGGTGATATAACTGCCTCTTTTAATTCATTAAATGCTTTCTGACAACTGTCCATCCATTTAAACTTTTCGTCTTTTCTAAGTAATTTGTTTATTGGCAATATTATTTTCGCTGCGCCCGAAATTAACTTCCTGTAATAGTTAATTAATCCCAAAAATGCTTGTACCTCTTTCCTGTTTCTGGGTACTGGAATTTTTTTTACGCATTCTACCTTCCCTGGATCAGGTAAAGCTCCTAGTTTATTTATTTATTTATTTATTTCTATTTTAACTATCAACAATCGTTTAACAGTTTGAGTAATAACATATAAATTATAAAAACAATATGATATAAAACTAATAAAATGTAAACATAATTATATTAAAGAATATTACACTTTTATAAATTCATTTTAAACAATTCTTAATAAATTTTGTTTAAAAGTTTGTCTATTCAGAGTGAGATCTATTTGAGCACTTATGGAATTGAACGCTAAGCACATATTATTAATAGGATCATTACGGCCATAGTTTGTCCTATGATACGGAATGTAAAAAAAATCTCTTTGCCTAAAATATCTCTCAGGCGCATATATTCTTAAAAGAGCGAGGAGTGGCGCGCAGTCTATATGTGACATAATTATATCGCGAACAAAAATAACAAGAAAAAATTTACGTCTGGAGGCTAAGGTATTAAGACCTAGAAGAGCACACCTGGATACGTACGTTGGCATAAAATTCCAATTTAATTTAAACATTATGTAACAAGTGAAACGTTCTTGTATTCTTTCCAATCGCAAAGAATCTACCTCGTAATATGGATCCCAGATCACACATCCATATTCCAAGATAGACCTTACTAAAGATAAAAATAACGTTCTAAGGGTATATGGATCCTTAAATTCCTTCGAATTACGCCTCAAAAAACCCATCATTGCATTGAATTATGCAATCGTAATGGTTGGAAAAAGAAATTTTTCTAGCAAATCGAATTCCCAGATCAGATGTAGACACGACACGTGAAAGACCACTATTTGCGACTGAGTAATTAAAAAAATTTGGTTCTTTTTTCATATAAAAAGACATAATGTTGCATTTGGCAACATTCAAATAAAGTCTATTAACTGAACACCATTTAATCATATTGTTTAAATCAATTTGAAGAAGTCGATGGTCGGAAGGTGAAGAAACCGAATTAAACAGTTTAACATCATCAGCATACATCAAACAGTTAGTATGCTGTAAAAAGTTTGGGAGATCGTTGATGAACAAGACAAACAATAGAGGTCCAAGGTGGCTTCCTTGGGGCACACCAGAATGGTTGGTAATAGATTTTGAGTAGCAGTTACCAATACGCACAACTTGATATCGATCAGAAAGGTAATTCCTCAGTCAGGATAACAAAGGGTATGAAACCCCATTAGGGAAAGTTTTTTAACCATAATGGAGTGCTGAACTCTATCAAAAGCTTTGGCGAAATCAGTAAAAATGACGTCAATTTGATTGCCTTTTTCCATTTCAGTTTTAATGAAGTGAGAGAACAGTGTTAGGTTTGTAGAAGTAGATTTACCACTAACAAAACCGTGTTGGAATTCAGAGATAGAGTTTTTAATTCTAGCATAAATGTGTTTTTTGACAATTGACTCAAATAATTTAGGGATCAAGGGCAATTTTGATATCGGTCGATAGTTCGCTATATTTTGCCTAGAGCCAGACTTATGGATAGGGACTATAATGGATTCTTTCCAAATATTCAAAAGCTGCCCTGTCTTTAAAGATAAATTAAATAAAAGCGCTAATGGCTGGGCTAGCACAGCTGCGCAGTTTTTTAGAAATATTGGGGGAATATTATCAGGACCAGTTCCTTTATTAATGTCTAGAGTGAGCAAATATTGTAAGACATCATCATCAGAAAGAACTAATAAACCCATATCAATAATAGGGTTGTCATTGGGTCATGTGAATAAAAAATCAGCAAATGCTTTTACTGAATTTTTCTAGTAAAAAGTATGGATTAAGTGAATAAAAAAAGCTATATAGATATAGCTTAAAAAGCTTAAAGCTATATAGATATAGATATAAAAAAAGCTATATAGATATAGCTTTTTTTATTCACTAAATCCATACTTTATACTAGAAAAATTCAGTAAAAGCATTTGCTGATTTTTTATTCACATGACCCATTATAATAAAAAGGGCAGTTCACGTCATCTCCGTCGTCTAATAAAAAATTCGATTGAAAATAATCAGCAAAAAGATTTGTGACGTCTGAAGTGCTACTTGCAGTTTTTTCGTTAAAAAACATATTTTTAGGGGAAACCCTTCGTGTTCCTTTTTTTATTTAAGAAATTCCAAAAGTTCTTCGGATTTTCTCTAATATCAGACTCCAGCTTATTAAGGTGAGATTTGTAGAGCGATTCTTTAAGAGATGCGTATTCACTACGCGCCTGTAAATAGTTTTGACGAAAAGATATATTTATTTTACTTTTTTTGAACAATTTGTACATACGGTGTTTTAATTTTGAAAGACTTTTATTGAACCACTCCGGCTTAGAACTTTTCCTTATCTATTGAATAGGAACAAAACAAGTAAATGCTTGGTTTATAATTTCGATAAAAAAGTCATAATTATCTGACAAGATATCACCAAAACCCAGACGCCAATCCACACTCGATAAAAATGTAGATATCGCTGTGTAATCAGCTTTTTTAAATGCAAAAACAAAAGTATCTTCATCTATGGCAGATGTATCATTAATAAGAATTTCTAATTGTATTAAAAGTGCTTTATGATGAAAACTATTATTTGAAAGAAGTAAATCCGATTCAACACAATTGGCATTTAGCTCATTTTCAATAAAAATAAGATATAAGATTTTGTTCAAGCTATTTGTGACAGAGTTTATTTGAATCAGACCCAAGGAATATATCGAGTCTAAAAAATCGATTTCCAAATTGTTGCACATCGAGTTCGGAATCATACTTAAAAGATCCATAGAATAAGTCCAATTTACACTACTTAAGTTGAAATCACCCAATACAATCGGGTATTCATTATCTTTGAGCCTATCAATTACGTTCAAAATATTAAAAAAGTGCATAGAATAAACTTCACTTGAAGAGCAAGGTGCAATATAAGATACAAATATATATATACTTTTAATATAGTTAGAACCATTACCATCCCAACGGCAATCTACACGAACGCATATTTGTTCCAAGAGATCGGATGTGTTTAGCAATGATATCTGCTGACAACGATAAACTGCACGGATAGCAATTAAGACACCACCACCTCTTGTTAAGCCAGTTGATGTCAATGATCGATCACGGCGAAAAACCTCGAACGTTTCATCAAAGAATTCATATGTATATATGCTCTGATGTAACCAAGTCTCCGTTAAAGCGATAACATCAAAAGAACAATCCATAATATTTAAAGAAAACTGAGCGGTCTTTGTAAGGAGGCAACCCGAATTTTGGTAATAAAGTTGTAGCAATTTATTGACAGGACTCAGAATGCCGCCATTATTCGATAAAATACTAACATTATTAGATAGTTTTTTTACGTGCGCTGAGTTTGTTTTGGCGGGCGCACGTAGTTTTTTGAAACATAAAAAAGTTTCACACGCACCCCTGATGGCCAAAAATCTGAATTGTAGACCAAACTTACAAGTGCTGCAGGTATGGCTATTTTAAAACTTATAAATTTTGAGTCCGAAACATCTTTTTTAGTTAAACTAAAACAGGAAACTTCCGTTGAAGCTATATTTGCTTTTGATGACACATATTCTTGAATCGCTTGATATGTTGTAGTTGATCTTAAATTTGATACATGAAACCACTTTCGGCGCTTTATAACATCAAAGTTTTCGCCAACATAGTCATTACATCCAATAATTGGTTTAATTATTTCTGAATGTTGATTGCTATGTTTATTTATATGTGAGATAGGTTTTGATGATAAAAATTCATGAGTTGTCCCACTGTCATTGGAGCGAACGGGAGCATTAGAAACGGAGAAGCACTGACCTTCGTTTTGTTCATTAACCTTAGTGCCAATTATTGCATTATTTCTATCGATCGCAGAAACCTCACTAAGAGAGTCAGTAACAGCAATAGGAACAGCATTAACAGCATTAGAATAAGCGGCAGCATTTGCATTTTTAAGAGCACACACAGCATCACCAATCAGAAAGTCGGCAACAACAACAGGAATAGCATTACCAACATTAGCGTTAACAGCACCAGCACCAGTAATTACAGCAACGGTGTCAGAAGAGCGATTCTCAGTATCATCAAAAAATGCAGATTTACTGCTTGAGCAAGACAAAACATTCTGGGATGCTTTGGGAGCGCGATTGTTTTTCGGTATATTACGATCACTTTTATTTGTTTTATCAAATTGAGCGGGGGAACTAAGAGAATCACTACATTTGGCAAACGAGCAACCTCTGCATATTTAGCTTTAGATCGCGTGAGAATTTGAGTATCAGCTTTTGCTTTCGACCCTTTCTTATTACTCTCTGTGGGCACGAGATTAACATTTACTGCAGATTCAAACAAGTCTTTAACTTCTTGGATAGATTTAAGTGCATTTTCAATTTTAATAAGAATATCAGAAAATGACTTATTTGCACAATGATCGCATCTAAAAAAATATATTGTCATTATTGTTTATTAGATTTAAACAGTTTTCATCAAGATTGATGCACTTTTCATGAAGTTTTTTAAAACAATAACCACATGTAATTAGATTAAGTGTGTCAAATTGAGTGTTACACGCCACGCATGCGTACATGATTAGAGAGTAGGCGAATGTGTTTCTGCCAACGATCAGACGCGATCAGAAGTTCTGAACACTTATGCCCTAAATATACTACTTCCCTGCGCAAAAACTGACATTTTTCTGTATTCAATTTCAATGTGTTTTCCCTTAATACGTTGAAAACCTTTGTCAACCTTTCCTCTTGCTCCCCTAAATTCCTTCCGTAAACTACTATGTCATCTAAATACACAAAACAGTCCAAACCCTGTAATCCTGTTAAAATATGATTCATAATTCTCTGAAACGTTGCCGGGGCACCTGTCAGACCAAACGGCATTCTATTAAATTCGTAATGCTCCATTCCTGTACTGAACGCTGTCTTCTCCTTATCTTCTTCATTTATTAAAACCTGATGGTACCCACTTGCGAGATCTAATGTCGAAAAATACCTGCTATTACCCAGTTGGTCCAATATTTCATCTATTCGTGGAAGTGGGAACACCTGCTATATTGTAGCCTCATTGACTTTCCTAAAGTCTACTACTAGCCTCCATTTCTTTTGCCCGTCTTTTCCACTTTTCCTCGGTACTAGCAGCAAAGGAGAATTCCAAGGCGATTTGCTTGGTGAAATTATTCTGTCCTCTAACAGCTTGTTTACTTGTTTATTTATTTCCTCCCTATGGCTCTGAGGCAACCTGTACTGTTTCTGATTAATAGGTGATTGATCTGCCATAGTCGGTATTTCGTGCTTTAAAACTGGTGTGAAGGACAATTCATCACCCTCTAACAAAAATATATCATGAAATGATATGCACAATCTCTCTATCGATGATCTCTCATCTTTATTCAAACTTTTTCCTATATCAATGGATTTCAATAATGTATCTATCCTTTTTCTTTTATCTGTTGTTTGGTATGTATTAATGTTTCCACTACTCGGTTCCTTGTATTTATTAAAATTTGAAAATTTTGGCTCAATATCGGGTTTTAAATTATATTCCTTTTCTGTCGCGTTTAAGATTGGAACAAGGACTCTGTTATTCTTCACTTCTACCAAAGCATCCCCCAAATATATTCCCGTCTCTATTTCCTGTTTGTGTATGATTATCTCCGGTATTTTGGTTTTTACTTGCATGGATACTAATGTTACTGCCCTTGCCTTAACTGTTCTATTTTTATTGTGACATATGTTACCCCACTCGTATGCTGTTTTCAGTGGTAAATAATGCGTTTCCCGTAATCTTTATCAACGAATACCAATTTCTTATCCAAAGAATCTATTATTGACCGATTCCATAAATTGTCCCTTCCTAGAATACCATCAGCTGGAATCCCTTGTTCGGTTTCCACTACCTGTAACGTGAAACACAGTTTGTCCATTAATAAGTGTTTCACTTCAATTGAACCTTAAGTACGTACATATCCCCCAAATGCGCCACTTAATTCTCTCGTGTCCTTTTTGTTTAAGTTTTCGAACGACTTCAGTGACTTTTTCTTAATCAAACTAGTATCAGCCCCAGAATCCACCAGTAAAATGAGTTTTCCGTCTTTTGCTTCCTTACAAGGAACCTGTACGAACACATCATTTACCCCAGTCTTCTCGGGACACGCAGCCTATCTACCTAAAGTCCAATTTGAATGACGACCGCTCGTCCTCAACCGACTCAACGATAATTCAGTTAGGCCCCAAAGCTCGTAGAATAATTTTTTCAACCCTTTTTTAAATATTGACAATTTCGATTTTGCTCTGTGTACTGACTTACTTATTAACGAATTACCCTTACCTACACTTAAGCCATTGGCAACCTCCAATACCCACACCGTTACCATGCAGAGGCCCATTATTAATAATTGAATACATGGAATAAGCAACCTCTTGCAGGCGCTTCCCAATTCATTCCCCAGGTCCTTTATATCCTTCCCACACCCTTGTCTTTGTATACCTTGGGCCCTTAATCCTTCTACCTTTTCCTTTATATCCTCTACTTGCACCTGAAGGTTTTCTTGTTCCATATCCTCCCTGTTACTCTTCGATAATTCAGTGCTTGCAACTACGCCGTTTTTTGACCTCTGATGAACATTCATCTCATCCCTCGTCTCTGTTGATGACAACCTATCAAATGCCTTTCCTGACGCTCGCTTATACTTGCTCTTTGTCTCAATATTATCTATTCTTCCCGATGGTAATGACAACTGCTCTACCCCTTGGTTAGACCTATGATAGATACTCACCCCGTCTCTCCTTGACGGTAATGACAAATTATTCATAGTCCCCTGGTGTGTGAGAGAGATATTCACCCCATTTTGCCTATTCTTTGTATTTGAGTTGGGATTCCAATCTATTGGCGTAGATTGGCCCGCATGGAGTTTCCTGCCTACTTTTCATGTTTATTCTTGCGTAACAGTCCTTTTTTTAATGCCCTCGCTTCTTGCACCAGTGACATGTCACCTGTTGTTGCTTGCCACCCGTATTATGGGATCCTTTGGTTCCCGTAGCATTGTTCCTAAACGGATTATTTCTTGCTTGGCTGTTGTTATATGGCCTAGTGCCGTTATTCCCTTGCATATTGCTCCTTTCTACCGGGACGTAGGGTGGTGCACATTTCCACCCCTTCTCGTGCCCATACTCCTGGCACTTCTCACAATAGGGAGTGTTCTTCCTTGTGATACACTCATCCCTTGTGTGTCCTTGCCTGTTGCAGAATGAACACCTTACATTCATTCCATACTCCTTGGGCCTCTTCTCCTCTCTTTCGGACCCCTTGTTATCTGCAAACCTAACTCCCGTTGCTACATTCCTTATCCTTAAACCCTGTTCTAGCCTACTACTCAATTCCTGCACCTCATCCCTTTCTTGTATTGCGTATGTCCTGCGCATGGAGTTCCTTCCTGACTCATTCCTGTACCTGTTATTTAGCATGTACTCTGTGTCTATCGCTCTCCTCACTACGTCTGAAAAATCTTCTCCTGTCTGCGCTAATACTACCGTTCTTATTCCTAGATCATTTATCCCCCTTTTAAACACGGTCAGCAAGGATCTACTCAATTGATCGAGAAGCATCTTGTTTTCCCCTATGTAATCTCTCCCCCTAGCTTCTATTGAACCTAACCTTCGTGCAAACGAACTTATTGTCTCTCCTGGCTCTTGTTCACATTTCGACAATTCGGTATATACTGAATCATATGTGGTGGCCCGTAAATAGTTCGACTTATAGTTCGACTTATAGTTCGACTTATCCTCCAATTTACTAAATCATAATTAAAAGAATTTACTAAACCATACATAATTCAAAAGAATCTCCATGCAACCTGAGCTTTATGCACTCTATGAAACTTGGCATATCCGCCTCCTTCATCATCTTCGCGGCCAGGTCGCATCCCTGAATAAATCGATATACCTCTGCTGGTGACTCGGTACCCGCAAACAAGGGTGCGAGATTATTCACAGTCTTGGCAATTTCGTTCACGTTCATATTTGTGTTAGTGAACCGCACGTTCTCGTAAATATGATCCTCCTCCCTGCCTGTATCCACCAGTATTTCCTTATGGTACAGAGATGTATCCGTCGCTAGCCTTAGCTCGTCCTCCAAATGTCTGTTTCTCACCTGCAACTCCCTGATCCTATAGTTTGCCTGTCTGAGTCACAACAACAACTCTTTATAGAGTCAATCACATAGCAGAAGGCGTTACTCTTTCCAACTTCAGTAGGTTTGAATAATTAAGCTGTGACCAAGATACTGTTTAAGTCTTATATAATGTGACACTTGTTCGAATAAACTCTTCGAAATCATATGGCGTTAAAGAAAGCAGGGGCAGGTTTGCTTACTTGTTCCAGTGCGAGAAAACTCGAAGTGGGTAGAGTGGGAGCAGGCAGATCAGATCAGATCAGGTTGTAATCTGTAACCTGCGTAAGGCTCCCGGCATAGTAAGTGCCGAAGCAGGCAGACAGGCACAAGTTGCACAAGAAAAAAGTTGTTTCTATCTCGTTTTTTCGCAGGGCCTTCCAGCCTGTCTGCCTGCTTCGGCGTTTACTCTGCTGGCAGCCTTAGTCTGCGGACACAGTAAACGCTGAAGCAGACATGCAGGCAGGCAGGTTTGCTTACTTTTGCGAGAAACCAGGCTGGCGCAGAACTGAATTTGTTTCTTTTTGTGTTGTTTTTTGGTATTTTTCAATGAAAGAGCGTTTTTTTATTATCTTTAGAATACATGACCAATTACAACAAAAACTTTCAACAGCAACAATGCGTTGGACGAAGTAAACATCAACAGCAGCGACGGCGCACATGTTTATGAGAGTGTGAGGGTTGTTTTTGGTGGGTATTGACAAATTTGGTTAACGTCGATCGAGATTGTGTTGTTGTTGGTGATAAGTTGTGCAAGCGAAAATGTTTGATAGAATGGGTTATTGTTGGGCATGTAAGAAACAAAAGAAATATATGTAAAAAAATTAAACGATAAAAAATTTGAACTCGCATTACTTTTGAAGGGATCTGTGAGCCGAATTAATGTAAGAAATCAATTATATTATAAAAAATTTGGTTATAACTTAAACGTAGCATTCAAAACAATGCCTTTTATTTGTATTTATTATTTGAACATTTGCATTATTATTATTCAACAAATGTTTTGTGTTAACTGAACAAAGATAAATCTTTGCATTTTGCTTTTGTTATGTTTTGGTTACAAGCACATCAAAAGCATTCTTTCTTTTTCTCTTCAGTCTTTTTCTGTGGTTTTTTTTTAAGTAAGCACCCGCAAGTGTGAAGGGTGAAGTTTATATTCTCTCCCCTTCATGCCACTCTCACAGTCAAAACAATACTTGAGTAATATGCAATCAATGTAAAATCAAAAACCTTGCAATTTATCTGTGAGCCTTATGCGATGTGAGCCTTTTATCCTTTGATTCAAAACAAAATAAAAAACAAATTATTTTGCATCTGCGTACAAGTACCGACGAAATTAGCATCATTGAGTGCATTTTGTTGGGTTGCGTTTGTTGCGCATGAGCAAGTGTATTTGAAAGTTTTGTAAACTTTGATTGCTTTGTGTTTATTTATTTATTTTTATTTATTTTTATTTTTTTTTATTTTTTTGTTATGTTTTTTTTGCGTTTATTGCGTTGAACGAAACCACAGCAATAACTTCGACAGAGATTTGTGATGTTGGTATGCAACTATTTTTGCATAAGCGTAGCACAACATATCGCACACCCTCTTCAAAAGAGTCGCCACTCAAAATGTTCACATATATACTTTTTCGTGTAAGACTATTCGTAGCGATCATATACATCGGCTGTACATATATTTAATTAAAAAAAAAAATCGTTGTCTCTTTCTTTTGTATTGAGTCCCTTGAAGACAAAAATTGTTTTTTGCTCATTCTGAAAATGTGAATTTTTTGAGTTGTAGCTCTTTTGAAGAGAGTGTGATATTTATGTATAGAATACAAATTTTTCATAAACGCCATAAGCGGAGGATGCAAAATAGAAAGCAATTTGGGAAAAAAAAAATAAAGAAAAAATTTTTTCTCCCACTGATCTGATCTTACCTGCTCGCATTCACTTTGCACGGATTATTTACTAAGCAGGTACCTGCCTGCGCCTGCTTGCCTGCCTGCCTGACTGTCTGTCTGCCAGCCTGCTCGCATCAGCGTTTATTCTGTGCGCAGACTTTTTCAGAATCTTCACTTTTTCAGCTGCTATCGGCTGAAAACTTGACGTTCAATATTAAATTGTGACTTTACGCATTTTTTTTTGTTAAATTTTCATTTGTTGTGGTTGCAAATTACGAAAAAGTTTAATTATTTTGTGTTTTCTGGTGTTCTTGCGCGATTTATTAAACAATGATACTCAAGCCGCAAAAGTAAATACAATTGCTGCTCACCCCTACTACGCTGCCACAATAAATTGTGTTGGAACAGCAAGATGGTTTCAAGCAAAAAACAACAATCTGATCCCGTTGCAATGCATTCCGTGCTGTCAACTTGTCGGCCTTTGTAGTCTAGTGGAGAGTGCGCTAGGTTATTAAACCAGAGGTCCCTGGTTCGAATCCGGGTTCGGGCATGGTTCTTTTCACTTTCGTGTTCTTTCCTACATTTAAGAATTATGGAAAACTAAAAATCCACAGCTAAAATTGTGGAAAATGTGGAATTAAAGGACAGGAACAACTAAGGGCTGAAAAAGCTTGCTGAGGTTAAGGCATGACACTAACCTCGGTTAAAAGCAATTTAAATTGTCTTTCACGGTTGTTTCGCTTAATCAATAATTCACGTATGGTTCCAATCAATTCCTCTAAATAAATCTATCCCTTTCCTTGCAGGTCACAGACCAAACCTTGTTTGTATAAGGCGCATGCCTTGGTTCTTTTATCTTTTTTTTTTTAAAAAAGCGCTGCTGCAGCAGCTGTCCTGCAACTAATGCAAACAACAAACGGTCAAATATTGCAGCTGATACAGCAAGCTAGTTTGAAAAAAATGAAAAGCTTAAGTTGGTATGTTGCTCTGTTTGCATTTTTCAGATCTTAAAAATGCAAAAAAAACAAGTGTCATATGGGTTTTACTCCGACTTTTACTTTAATTTAACTTTTTTAAATTTTTGGACTTTGTTCGTTTTTTTAGTAGAAAGATTTCAGGTTATGGCATATATATAATAGCGTAATGGGGTACATAGTCCCAAAAGCTTTGTGACATAATAATTAATATAATTTAACGATTGCGGACATAAATTTGTGATCCTTAAACAACTTAACCAAAGGTTGCCATGACTATCTCTTCAAATAAGAGATATTTTCTTCAATTTTTAATGACTCTTTTTACTTTCTTCGAGCCCATATTGTAGCAGATCTGGATGTGTTAAAGATTAATGAATTTTAGATGCAGAAATTTAAAAATATCAAATTCGTTAAATGTGCTCTGTGTAATAAATAACTTCAAATTTATAACTTCAATTTAATACATATTGATAAAATTTTAACAATTTAAAAATACAAATACAATTTATTGATCAGTTGTATTGTTTGAAATAGTACAACACAACTGATCAAGAACTGAACCTACAAACTCTTTGCCTACTCCGATCGATTCATGTTCTGCAGAACATGTCACAATGTTCTAAAAACTTATGTCTGCAGACAGAAATATTAATTTCAATTGAAAACCATTCTGTGTCCGATGGAATTTGAAGCAGGGTTCTTTGGCACATGGGCTGCCCACTTAACCACTATGTAACAGTTGCTACCAAAATAACTTAAAAAGCTTCATATTTAAATAATTAAATAACTAAATAGCTAATAATCAGCGTTTAAAAACTTCTAATATTTTTCATTTCTTTTGCTGCTGCTGAAACTTATGCTTCTAATAATCAAACAGCCGCAGTCAAAGCAAGAGCAAAAAAAAAAAAAAAGACACAGTTTCGATAGTATCGTAAGTATAGACGTTGAATTCCTTTTTATACAGTAATATAGAAAAATTCTGGTTTTTTCATTATATTCTTCAAAACGTTTTTAAAGTATTTCATCTTCTAAATAAAAATTATTCAAAAACAAATTTTTTGTTTTAAGATCAAGAACTGAATGAATTTGTTGTTCTTTTTCATTTGTTTTGTTGGTTAAAACTAAATGTTATTCAAAGTTATGTTTAATTAATGGAAATAAATATGGGTAAATTTGAATTATTTATTGTTCCTGTAGTAAAGAGCATGTACATATATGTATATTTTAAAAGTAATTTAAATTTAAAATTCTATTTAACAAAATAAATTTTTAATATGGAAAGAATATAATGCATAATAAAAATAGTTCGAATTCATTATGGTATTTAAAAAATATATGTAGTTTTTAAAGTACAACGCATCCGCAAATTTGAGTAGTATACATATTTGGTGCACAACAAACTTTTTGATTTATAATTTTTATTTTTTTAATATATTTTTTATAACTGTTTATTTGAAAATATTTTATTCAACTGAAATTTTCAAATGAAAATTTCTGATTGATACAAATATGAATATTTATACAAATGTTTTTATAATAACAAGTATTTATAACAAAGTGTAAATAAATTAACATAAGAATAATATAAATGTTAAGTTGAGGTAAGTAAGATGTAAATTAATAATCAACAATAGGTAAGTACAATGTAAGTTAAGAATCAACGAGAAGGTAAATAAAATGTAAGTTGAAAATCAATGTAACAGAAGATAAGTAAAATGGAATTCAACTAATGTGGTGATGCAACTTAAAGTTATTGAGTCACCACATTATTCCCCCTCCTTTTTAAAAAAAATCTTGGTAGTATTCGCTAACAGGTTAAAGTGTACTTTTTTAGTATCTTTATGTTTGGTTAACTGTGTCTGTGCTGTCTCAGTGTCTAGGGAGGCTGGTTTTATTCTATCGATGTTGACTGTTGTGTTAGTGTTATGTCTACGAATTGTGAAATATTTTGGTGTTCTCTCAACCACTTTGAAGGGGCCATCGTACGGTTCTTGTAGTGTTTTGCGGATCGTGTCGTTGCGTACGAAAACAAAGTTACAAGTACTGAGGGCTCGAGGTATATACGATTGGAAGTTAGTGTTATGATGCGTAATGTTTGACTTTTTGTTTTATTATTACCTCTTTAAGTTTGGCTAAGGTGTCTGATGGATTAAAATTCTGACTGCTATGTATTACTAGTTGCTGTGGTAGCCTGAGTGTTTGCCCAAATACCATCTCAGCGGGTGAAGCTTTAATGTCTTCTTCTTCTTCTAGATTCTTAACGAAGTTTCTAAAAGTTGTGGACGTGAATTGAGGTCCTCGATCAGTGGTAATTTCCAAAGGAACTCCGAAACGTGAGATGTATTCTTTTTGGAGTGTATCTACGACAGTGTTAGCGTTAGTATCTTTAATTGGATACGCTTCGGGCCAACGTGTGTTTCTGTCAACTAGGGTAAGCAAATATCTGTAACCTTGTGATATTGGTAAGGGACCAACTATATCGACGTGAACGTGTTCAAAACGTCCGTGTGGAATGTCTATCTTTTGTGGGATTGTCTTCGTATGTTTGTGTATCTTTGCTCGTTGGCATCTAATGCATTCTTGTGACCATTTATTGATTTGTGCGTTCATTTTAGGCCAAAAATATCTTTGTGTAATGAGTTTTCGAGTAGCTCGTGTACCTGAGTGTGTAATGTTATGTATTTGTTCGAAAATTTGTTTGCGTAATGTTTGTGGAATATATGGACGTGTTTCTGAATTAGTTTGTTCGCACCAAATTTTAATGTTAAGTATTGGTATGTGTACTTGTTCTAGTTTGTAAATATGTTTGTTTAGTATTTCTTGTAGTTCTGGATCTATATTTTGTTCTTTGTGTAGAGTTTTGAGATTAGTCTCTGAGGTTGTGAAAGCCTCTATCTCAGCTCTTGAAAGTGCGTCTGCTACTGTGTTATCTGTACCTTTAATGTGTCTGATGTCGTTGGAAAACTGTGCGATGTATTCTAAATGTCGTATTTGTCTTGGACTTCTCTCAGTTTTTGAATGTAATGCTGAAGTTAGTGGTTTGTGATCCGTGTATATGGTAAATGTGCGTCCTTCTAAATAGTGTCTAAAGTGTTTAATTGTGAGGTAAATGGCTAGTAGTTTGCGATCGAACGTGCTGTATTTTATTTCTGCAGTAGATAATTTTTTTGAAAAGAGCGCCAGTGGTTCTGTTTCTTGATTATGTTCTTGTTGTAAGACTGCGCCTATAGCAGTGTTTGATGCATCCACCGCGATAGAAAGTTTTGCATTACTATTGAAATGTTTAAGTAGTGTTTCCTTAGCGAAACTTTCTTTTATCTCTGCGAATGCTTGTATTATGTTTTCTGTCCATGTTAAGTGTTTGTCCTTTGTTTTTGTTGCTGTAGTTACCATTTCGTAAATGCGTTTGAGTGTGTGTGCTAGTTTTGGAATGCATCTGTGGTAGTAGTTAATCATCCCGATGAATTTCTGCATTTGTTTGACTGTTTCTGGTTTTGGGTAGTCTTTTATGCTTTGAATTCTATCGGGAGATGGTTGTATGCCTTTGTTTGAAATTGTGTAACTTAGAAAATTTATTTTGTCCACGCCGAAAATACATTTATTGGGTTTGATGTTTAGTCCGTAATTGTCTAGTTTTTCAAAAACTAAATTTAGGTGTCTAATGTGTTCTTCTTCTGTCTCACTGGCCACTAAAATGTCATCAAGGTATACGAAAACGAAGTCTAGTTCTCTCAATATTTCGTTGATAAATCGTTGGAATGTTTGAGCTGCGTTTCGTAAACCGAATGGCATTCTTAGGAACTCAAACATTCCGAACGGTGTGGTGATTGCAGTTTTATGTATGTCTTCTGTAGCCATGGGTATTTGGTGGTATGCTCTGATTAATTCTAATTTTGAAAATATGTGTTTATTGTGTAAGTCTATATTCAAGTCGTGTATGTGTGGTAAAGGGTAGCGGTCTGGAATTGTAATTGCGTTAAGTCTTCTATAGTCACCACAGGGTCTCCAGTCATTCACATCCTTTTTAGGTACCAAGTGTAGAGGAGACGCTGACATGGAGTCTGAAGGACGACAAATGCCTACTTTAATTAAAAAATCAAATTCTTTTTTAGCAATTTTGTATTTGTTAGAGTCAAGGCGTCTGGGTCTGGAAAAAGGTAGCTGTCCTTCTGTAGTTGTATGGTGTTCTGTTTTGTGTTTAACTGGTTTGTTGTAGTCTGCTTCTGTAGTCAGTGATGGATAATTTTTGAGTATATTTGTGTATTTGTTTTCTAGTGAAATTAGTTTAGGTAATGATGTTTCTGTGAATGCTGTGATGACGTTGACTGTTAATTGTGTAAGTGGATCAATGAGCTTTTTGTGTTGTAAGTCTATTAGGAGTCCGTATTTTGTTAAAAAATCTGCTCCTATGATAGGCCGTGTAATGTCTGCTAATATGAATGTAAAAGGAAAGTCACGTCTTAGTTTTAAATTTACGTTTAGTAATTTCTTGCCAAAAGTCGCAATCGTGCTACCGTTAGCTGCTGTCAGTATTAAGTCTGAATTTTTTTGGTATGGTCTAAATTTATTTACGGGAAGTACTGATACTTCAGCTCCGCTGTCTATTAAAAAATTTATGTGGTTATCATTGTCATAAATAAAAAGACGGCGTGTTAGAATTGTTTGACTTCCATTATTAGCCGTCGCAATTATGGAGTCACCTAGTTTGTCGAATTGTGTTGTGTTGTGTTGTGTGTCGTTTTGTCTGAATGAACATGGTTGTTCACATCGTCTAGCTGCCCTACCAAATCTAAAGTGGTATCTGCATACCCAGTTGACAGGTCGTGATATGCTTCTTGAAGGGGATCTACGTTTTGGGTATCTTTGGTAATTTGTTTCTCGTGAATTATTACGATATCGATCGTTTTTTAGTTCTTGGACCTCAATTGCCAGTTTGTTGAAACTTGTTAGAATCTTTGAGGTCGTTTCGGCAAACGATTGCGTAATCATCGTGAGTTCAGTAGATTTAGGGATGCGTTGGGTATCATTGCCAACTGAAGCTACTTCTGTTTCTGACATAACTTCCCACAGTTTGTCAGCTAATCTCAATAATTCATCTAAGTCTTTGTGATTAGATCCGGTCAATGCTATATTGAGACTTTTGGGGAGCTTTCGTAGCCAAATTTTAGAGATTAATTCACTCTCAACTGTGGTACCGGCCAACATGAGTAGTGCTCTATAGAATTGAGATGGTTTTTGGTCACCCATCTCGGTGCCAGACAGAATTTTGTCGAACCTCTTAGTCTCGCTCAGAGTGTGTCTATCGATTAATGTTCTTTTTAAACCTTCATATAAATTTCAAGACGGAGGTTTTTGAATAAATTCGAGCACCGTTATGATTACCTCTTGAGGTAGAGCTGTAACTAGGTATTCGTACTTTGTTTTGTCAGTGGAAATTCCTTTTGATTGAAATTGAATTTCTGCATGGACGAACCATGCGTCTGGACAAGTTGTCCAAAATTGTGGCAATTTAACTGATGCCGCTTGAATTTCTGACCGCATTGGAGTGTCAAATGGATTGACGAAATCAGTCTGTAAATGTATAAGGGGACGATGGTCGCCTTCGCCAAAGTGAGCGAGAGGGTCAGAAGTTTGTGAAGGTATAGGTGTTTGCCTAGGAACGGGTGGTGGTGTGTGTGACAGACTCATAATTTCCTAAAATGTATGCCTATTAGTGTATTTCCTAACTTGTGTTGCCCTAGTGCAGTGGAGTGCCTACGAATATGATACAATTGGTTTCTTACGTCCCGATTGTATAATATTCGTTAAAAGAAGCTAAGTGTGTACCTCGTGAGAAACTAGAATAACAAGGCAACCTGAAAAATTTTTTATAAAATGTAACAAACAAAAAGGATTTACATAAATTGTCAAAAAAAATTTAACACAGTATACAAAAATATTTTTTTATGTAGAAAGAAAATTGTTGTTGCTGCTAATGTTGTTGTTGCTGTTAATGTTGTTGCTGCTGCAAATGTTGTTGTTGTTGCTTTTATTGCTGCTGTTGTTGTAGATGTTGTTGTTATTACTGCTACTGTAGTTGTTTTGTTGTTGTTGTTGTTTAGTTTTTGTTGTTGTTGTTGTGGCTTTGGCTAGTGGAAGCGACGACTGATGAGGAACTTGAAGTGGAGGTGGCGTTGACGGGTATTTTTTGATGTATAAATTTAGTTGTATTAAGCGATTCTGGTAATTTTCCTCTTGATTTCTGTATATTGAATAATATTGACGGCGTGGTTGACACTGTATCTGTGAAAACATACGGATCCTCACGAGTTCTTAGTGGTGCACTTGCATTTGTTGTTATAAGTCTGGCTGCTTGCTGACATGACATGAGAGTTGAGACTAATGCGTTCCTTGGACGTATGCGTAGGAGGCGACTTTCGTATGCAGCCAACTTTTTGCAAATGTTGTGCAAAAGGAGTATGATGGAAACTCGAGGACGGCAAGGTTGTTGATATATTAGGGAGAGCAGGTACTACAGGCGTTGGCGATGGTAGCGAGGCCGGAGATGTTGGCGGACTCACTATGGTTTCCAAAAGCAGTGGCGTTTGCCAGAGCGATTGTGCTGCCAATGAAGTTTGATGCTGTTTTTACTGCGGCTGCTGTTTTTGCTATTTTGGACGCACAATGCCGATACTTGTAGTTGTTGGTTTTTGTAGTTCGCCTCCTGGCAGGATCGCCAGTATTTGGTGCACAACAAACTTTTTAATTTTGATTTATAATTTTTATTTTTTTAATATATTTTTTATAACTGTTTATTTGAAAATATTTTATTCAACTGAAATTTTTAAATGAAAATTTCTGATTGATACAAATATGAATATTTATACAAATGTTTTTATAATAACAAGTATTTATAACAACGTGTAAATAAATTAACATAAGAATAATATAAATGTTAAGTTGAGGTAAGTAAGATGTAAATTAATAATCAACAAAAGGTAAGTACAATGTAAGTTAAGAATCAACGAGGAGGTAAGTAAAATGTATGTTGAAAATCAATGTAACAGAAGATAAGTAAAATGGAAGTTAGGAATTCAACTAATGTGGTGATGCAACTTAAAGTTATTGAGTCACCACACATACATGCTGAAAATAAACATTCGTTTTATTCGTACTCCAACTCATGGCAGAATAACCAGGTAGGGCCGACTCGGATAGGAATGAACTAGAACGCAGAGAAAAGCGAGCTAGTTGTCAAATACAGCTGTTCATGTCGAATAAAAATTAAGAACATCTAAAAAAATTTCAGTTAACTGAACCAACAACAATTACCAAGCAAATTTAAAACAACGACGCACAGAAAAGAGCATGATCACATCGGTTGAGCAGCGTTAGAGGGGATGAACCGAATCGTCTACAGAAAATAAACAGAACTTTGCTTACTATGTCCCGCTTTTCACTCGTTACACACGAAAATTCTCGAGCTTGTGGAGAAAGCAATTATTGCTCTGGTAGCAAGATCTCTTTGTCCCGCTTTCACTCGGCAAAAATTGCCTTTGCCACAAGCAGTTTGTGGATTATTCGCCCACATGAGGGGGTTTACGAAAGTCCCTTTTAAGCCCGAGTAGTCAACAAACTACTTGCGGCGAAAGCAATTATTGCTCATAGAATTGCCGAGTGAAAAACGGCCCTTTGCTGTGCATGCAGAACCAAAACAACAATATCAGCAGCTAGTAGCAACGTTGCCAGTTATGTTGGAAAAATCCTATTCGTGGTAATTTTTAATTGCCCTTAGGAATTTTTGTTTCTGGGAATTCCTATTAAGTTTTTTACTTCAGCGTGGAATTTTTTATTTTGGCGTGGAAATTCAGCTTCAGTTTGGTAATATTCTTCTTACATTTTTTTTTCTTTTTTAGTAAGCAAAGTGTCTTTGTGGTATTTCTAAATGTTTTTTAAATTGTTTGTGCATATGGGACTTATTGTGGTATTTTTTAATGCGAATAAGATTTTTGTAGCAATTTTAAATGCATATGGAATTTGAGGTGGTATTTTTAAAACGCGTGGTATTTTTGTGGTAATTTTTAATGATCGTGAGATTTTTTTTGATATTTTTTTATTGCGGTAGAAACTTTTTGTTTATCTTAACAATGGTAATTTTTGTTGTATTTAATTTATGTTATTGTGAAAAAAGTAACTTTTTGTCGGAATTGTATTAATGCATTACAACGCAACATTATTGTTGCATTACAACGCAACAAGCCATGAATGTTACTGTGTAAACGGTACTTAAAACGGCAGCGTCTGATTTGCTGGTATGAAAATGACATGTTTTTGTACCTTTAAACCGTTCTCTATATAATTGTAAAGTCCTTTTTTATATTTATCAAGAATCGAATTGAAATTAATGTCATATTCGCTTGATGTGTCGTTTGTTCTTGTCTTTTTTCCCTCTCTTTTTCACGCGTTCGCCAAAAAACGCTGAAATATGCATTGAATCTTGTATTGAAATCAAGGTAGTCCAGTTGAGTTGCCGTTTATTGTTTAGTTTATTGTTGCAACTTAATAAAAACCGTTTCAAGAAAAGGTTACAATTGTTTAACAACAAATAAAATTAATATAAAACTCAAAGTTTTCTATATGATCTTGTTATTATTTTGTTGATTTTCTATGATTTAAATACAAATTCTAATTGTTTGATAGTTTATATCATTCTTGATTTTAAATACAAATTTGAGTTGCTTGATAGTTTGAAATCGCTTTAGGTCAGGTTAGAACAATAAATTTCTCTACCTAGTAAATCAATCAGCTATCTTATTAATCAGCTAGTGATGTTTTTTATTTTCACATTGAAAATGCTGTTGCTGTTGTTTCTTTGAAAAATTCGTCAGAGAAATTAATTGTTCTAACCTGACCTAAAGCTCAATAAACGGTTTTAAACTATCAAGCAACTAAAGTTTGTATTTAAAATCAAGAATGATTTAAACTATCAAAAATTTAGAATTTGTATTTAAATCATAGAAAATCGACATTAATATTCAACTTAATAAATGGTACGCTTATATGAAACACACAATGCATAGTTTGCTGACAACGAAACGGTCCGCTTCAGTGCTTTTAAAAGTGCACACCGTTTTCAACCGAACCGATTGGTTATCTGGGAAACGAAAAAAATGAAAGCAACTGATGTGTATTTATATATGTATGCTTTACATACATGTTAATAAAAAAAATACAACAACAACAACAACAACAACAACAAAAGCAGCACAACAAGGAACGACGTGATTACGAACAAGCAAACACAACAACAACCTTGTCACGATGTATTTCTCAGGCCGAGGTTACGCTCGCCGGAACCAAGGTCCGTGACAAAAATATAATTTAATTTGTCAGACACCAAAGCAAAACACTTGAAAACATTTGATTAAAGAATGAAATATTAATTAAAAGAAGCCATTGCAAAATCTATTTAGCAAATTATATTAATTTTAACATGCTTTGTGATTATGAAATTGGTCGCTAATATAGTTCGCTTTAGCGATACGGCTCTGGCGAAATTCGTTGAATTCGTTATTTAGGAGCCGGATAAGATTTGACTAGACCCAGGGGTAGGATAAGGTATTTGACTGATGAGTGAGATTCGACTACACTCATAGCCAGGTAAGGGGTTGAATTCAGGCAGACTCCTGCCAGAGAGTTGTTATTCTACTTCGCTTATTACGCTATATTTGGGGTAGGACGAAAGGATTTAGAGGTGGTTGATGATGAATGAGATTCGACTACACTCACCACCAAGGCACGAGATAAGTTTGTAGGATCGGATACGGGGTGGGATTCGACCACGCCCCGGGGAATTGGAAGTTATTGATGATGCGTGAGATTCGACTACACTCACCATCAATACACAAAGGAAAGATGGTAATAGGAACCGAGATGAGATTCGACTACTCCACGGAGGATAGGATGAGGCTGATGATGAACGAGATTCGACTACGCTCACCACAAGTTTCACGGGAAGGAAGGGTTAATGCTTTTAGCGATTATTTGTGCTCCGATGTTTATTAGCACTGATTTTATACTTTTAACACGTGTTCTTAGGACCAATTCCTGTTCACGCAGCTGAACCACTCTAGTATGCACTGATTATGTGTAAACGATATTATAACCTAACTATTGATTGAAATTATATTTATTTTAAATAAAATAAAATACTAAATAACTCTAATGATACGTGATACCGGTCTCCTCTTTATGGTTACGTATGTAGTAGTTCCTCTGGCCTCTCTGCCGACGTCTCTGCCTACGTCGCTGTCGGCATCTCTACCGACTTCTCTTCCGACGTCTTTGTCGATTTCTCTGTCGACGTCTCTGTTGGCGGTGGCTGTGCTGCTGCGACTACGCGGCCGTATTGCGTCTCTGTGGACGCTGGCTGCGCGATGGGTCAACGCTGTCGATGTCGCCATACTCCCTGGCGACTGTTCGACCTGTAGAACAACGCTCGACGCTGGACGACGTTACTGATGTCGCTGTCGAGTACAGCTGGCGCACGGTGATAGTTTGTTGTCTACGTTGACGTAGGTCCCACGATGACTTCTCCCGTCGAACGGACTTGCGAAACGTTTGATCACTGCCCAACTTGGCTGTTCACGTTAACGAATAAAAATCGCGCTACTTCTGTTTAGAGATGATTTTAGAATAGAACTTAACTCCGCGATGGCTCACACGAGACTGATCATGATGTCAGGTTTTTCCCTCTGATGTAGCTTCTTAGTCTCTTGATGCAATTTCTGTGTGTGCGTTATATAGCTCTTATATATTTTCATATGGTGTGACTCTAGCTATGAGCATTATTGTTGACATCACGCCATTCTCCCGTTCTGGCTAGTCTTTTGTGAAGACACCTGCTGCTTGCAAAAACTAGCTCGTGCCAGAGTCCCGTTGTCCTATAGCCGCTATCGGCTCGTGACCATGAAAATAAAATAAGACAATATGTTATTTATGCAATAACTAAAAGGTTACCCAGTAGGGAAAAGACTACCTATTATCATGAACCATCATTAAATAAAACTATTGTTATATTGTAGTTATATTTCAATAACTTTATTATTATAACTTATGATACTTAACCTACGTACATACTTAAATACTATTATATAATTAACTCAAATATATAAAATATATATTTGTTTATAAATAATTATATTACGTTTGAGTAATACAATTATAGATTTTCGGGTGTGTAGGCCGAATGACGATGACTATCATCGTTGGGTGGGGTGGCCTCGCATT
Source organism: Dichetophora obliterata (assembly GCA_963920525.1). Classification (NCBI taxonomy): domain Eukaryota; kingdom Metazoa; phylum Arthropoda; class Insecta; order Diptera; family Sciomyzidae; genus Dichetophora; species Dichetophora obliterata. The sequence continues at coordinate 125,297,143 of OY986435.1, forward strand.
GCCCTGCCCACCGGCCCTAAGGCCTCACCTACTCTCCCTACCCCTGTGTCGTTAGCACGTCTGCAGTGCCGACAACCTTCTTAGAGTGCAAAGCTACTCCTTGGCTTCCCCTAGAGCCTCTATGGGAATAGCTGCTTGTTGCTGTTTGCTCTAATGGGTGATTCTATTCTTCTGTGGCTGGCTCCGCCAAGCGAAGACCCCCGGTCTCCGCTGCTTGGCATCCCAGCCGGAAATGGATTAATAATGACTGATCGCTGAAAAAGAAGAGAGTTATGGCGTTAGCATGAAGACCTAAAATTCACAGAATTTTTGGGTTCTTACATCTTCCCCTTACTTCCGTAAGCGATAAAAAGTATAGGTGGCACCCTGCCGCGTCATGACGACCTTCAACTGGTGGCGCCCTACGTTCACAAGACATTTGAAGTAGCGCCCTTGACTGCACTGCTGACGCTTCTGCTCGATGAGCTCCATCAAAGCTGCCACTGGTGCGTCGTCGTCGTTAAATGCATCGTCCGGCAGCCAAGGTCGGAATGTATATGGATCTGTGGTTGTATTGTCGATCGGAATGGATATGGTCGGGTCAGCTTGCTGCGTCGGAGCTGGTGGCGTTTCCTTTATTGCCTCTAACTCGGTGACGATGACGGACTTGGTGTCGGCTGTGATTAGTTGCCGCCCCTCTTGGACGGGCGTGGTGCCGATGACGTGACGAATCCATCTGGTCGTGAAGGGGTCGTCTGTGGGCCTGTTTATGGGTGCTGGTCGAACCACTACTGTGTGGTTGGTTGCTTCTCGTTGCTGCGTGTGGATAACGCTGGTCCGGCTTACCGCTTGGTTGCTGCCTGCTTGCTGTTTTAGTAACACAGGGCTTTGCGCGTTCTGCTGCACATGGTCGTCGTAACTGGGCATCTGAGTTGTGCCGCTACTAGGGTCGGTGGGCGGTTGGCCTGTCCAACCGACGTATGAAACGTCTGGCTTGGGTTGATCTGGGGCTGCTGGTCCTGTCAGATTCGCTTCTCGCTCTGAGGTGCGGCTGTCATTTACACTAGCCAAATGGATGACGCTGATGGCACTCTGTGGCGTAGCGCTGGTGCTGACTTGACTGTCTGGACTATGCGACTGTCGAGGGGACATCTCATCCCCGTCGAGTGTAGTCGTCTCGCTGCTCGAACTTGTGGTTGAGGTGTTTGAGGAGCTACTCGATGAACTGCTGCTTGATGTGGTCTCTTCCGTGCTGTCGCTTGGGATGGGGCTGTCTCGTTGTAGGCGACGTGACTCACGCTGCGGCTGTTGCGTAGCTGGGGTGACCACACTGGGTTCTCCTTCCACCTCCATATCGTAGAGCCCTGGTAGGTACAACCTTGGCAGGCTGGAGCGGATGGGTTTGCTTACCAGGCTCTGTATGATGCGTTTGACTTTGATCGCTTCATTCCTGTGGTGACATTTAGGGTAAGGTGTTTAATATTATAGTCCTTATTTGTTGTGGCCAATACTCACTGAGGTGGATCGTTGTCCCCTAGTTATTTAAGTTTTAATAATAACTGATTGTGCTCCTACGTTTGGTTTTGATTACATATTTCAATTCACGGCGTAGTTGTTTACTGTTTGAATTTTAACCGACTTGTGCAAAATCAAACTAGCAATGATGCTGCATTTAAGGGGTGCACACACTCACACGTAGTGCAAGGCTGCATCTCCGCTGTACTTCATTTACACGGGTCTGTCCACCCATGTTGGACGACGTGACATGGTGATTACTTTTAGGTGTTTATTCTCGTTGTAGCAGCAATTTTGGGACAGTGGAGGACATTTTAATATAATACCAGGAAATTAAGGTGGGGTGGGTGCCAACTCAAGCATTTATGTTCATTCTGACGAAAACTGAAGCTCGCCTGTTTACAGTCGATTTTCGATTTTACTGTTTTGACCTCTTAACAACCGGTGTTGACGACCACGGCTGGGCGATCCTGGGTCGTGTCGTCGACCATCTGTGATCTGCCTTTGGGTAGTTGTTTATGCGGGTACCACCACTGGTGCTCCATGGCTACTCAAGGGGGTTCCGGAGCTTTTTCCTGCGTTCTGTTTCGCAGTGTTGGTGCGGATGCTATTGCGACTACGAGGCCGTTTGGCTACGCGGTTGGATGGACGCTGTCGACGTCGCCGTACTCCTTGACGATTTTTCGACTTCTGCTGGAACAGCTCTCGACGCTGGGCGACGTTACTGATGTCGCTGTCGAGTTCTACTGGCGCGATGCGAGCATTTTGGCTGTCAACGTTGACGTGGATCCCTCGATGGTGCCTCCCGTCGAACGGACTTGCGAAACGTCTTCAAACATTGCCCAATTTGGTTGTTCGCGTCTCCTGAATAAAGTCGCCCGCTTGCAGTTGTATCGGCGGATGCTGCCGCCCGTCCTTTTTGTACAGTTGGTCACGCGGATGCCGCCGCTCTCCAACAGTTAGTGTTAAGATGGCTATTTAGCCTGCTGAAACACATTGACGTTTTCGTGCTGCTGCGGTTCTATGACCGCTTTTGGCTGCGACGTTAGCGTACTGGGGTTGCTGGCTTTGGCTCACATTGGGTGGGCACATAGAGTATCTGTGGTCACTTGACTGGTGAGATCGTCGCGGTCTTTTGCCCGTAGGTCAACTCTGAGGAAGATGGCTATGCGGTTGGATGGACGCTGTCGACGTCGCCGTACTCTTTGACGATTTTCCGACTTCTGCTGGAACAGCTCTCGACGCTGAGCGACGTTACTGATGTCACTGTCGAGTTCTGTTGGTGCGATGCGAGCATTTTGGCTGTCAACGCTGACGTGGATCCCTCGATGGTGCCTCCCGTCGAACGGACTTGCGAAAACGTCTTCAAGCATTGCCCAAATTGGCTGTTCGCGTCTCATTACTAAGGTTGCATGCCTGCAGTTGTTTATGCAGGTGCCGCCGCTGGCAGTTGTTCACGCGGATGCTGCCGCCGTTCACCTCTCCTCCTGACAGTTGGTCTTACGGTTGCCGCCGCTGGCAGTTGTTCACGCGGATGCTGCCGCCGTTCACCTCTCCTCCTGACAGTTGGTTTTGCGGTTGCCGCCGTTCACCTCTCCTCCTAACAGTTGGTCTTGCGGTTGCCGCGCTGGCAGTTATTCACGCGGATGCTGCCGCCGTCCACCTTTTCTCCTGACAGTTGGTTCTGCGGTTGCCGCCGCTGGCAGTTGTTCACGCGGATGCTGCCGCCATTCACCTCTCCTCCTGGCAGTTGGTCTTGCGGTTGCCGCCGCTGGCAGTTGTTCACGCAGATGCTGCCGCCGTTCACCACTCCTCCTGACAGTTGGTTTTGCGGTTGCCGCCGCTGGCAGTTATTCACGCGGATGCTGCCGCCGCTGGCAGTTGTTCACGCGGATGCTGCCGCCGTTCACCTTTCCTCCGGACAGTTGGTTTTGTGATTGCCGCCGCTGGCAGTTGTTCACGCGGATGCTGCCGCACTTCGTTGTTAGCATTGTGATGGTCATTTTAGCCGGCTAATACACGTTGACGCTTTCGGGCTGCTGCGGTTCGATGACTGCTTTTAGCTGCGACGTTGGCGTTCTGGAGCTGCTAGCGTTGGCCCACAATGGGTGGGCGCGATGATATCTCTTATGCATACTTGGCGGTTGAAATTCGACAATTATTGGTCGGCGGTACTTGTTGGCCCTACGTGTTGCTGCGGTACGATGACTGCGTCTGGCGACAACGTTGGCATACAAAAGTTGCTGGCGAAGGCCAGATTTTGAAACGGGCACGTGAATGTCTGCTTTCACATTACTGGTGTTATTGTCGCGGTCTCTTTGCCGTTTTGTTGACGTAGAGGCTGCTGCGATTTTCGCAGTTGTTTGCGCGGATGCTGCCACGGTTTTCGCAGTTATTTACGCGGATGCTGCCACGATCTCGCAGTTGATCACGCGGATGCTGCCGCGCTCTCGCAGTTGATCACGCGGATGCTGCCGCGACTTCGCAGTTACTATTGTCTGGATGTTACCTCACCGTTATACTTGTTGAACTCGCTAACGTGTGTTTTCCGTACACGTGACTCGCCTTTCTTACGGACTTGCACTATTACCGGTGAACTATACCCCATGACGCAATATGGTCCTTCGAACTTTGGTGCCAACTTAGCCGCGAAACTGTGAATGGCACTCGAGAGCGGGTGTTGTTTTATTAGAACTAACTCACCGATTTCGGGCTTCCAATCGCGACGCCGCAGATTATAATGGCGCGCCTGGTCACGGGTGGCTTGACTCAACCTCTGGCGAACTATTTTCAAAATCTCGCGTAGTTGCAGTGCACGGGCGGCTGGTGACGGGGCTTCTCCTCCGGTGCCCAAAGTGTGTTCATCATACAGGGCTCCTGGCAATCGAGGCTCACGACCTTGCACTAAAAAGGCAGGGCTATACCCAGTGACTTCAGATTTACTGCTGTTGATGGCCAAAGTGAGTTCTGGCAAGTTCTCGTCCCACGTCTTATGTTGCTCCTCGCAGAACTGAGCGATCATTATTTTTAGAGTCTTGTTGACCTGCTCAGTTGGGTTTTCCTGCGGCGTGTACGGTGCCGTGAACTGCTGTTTGGTTCCAACCTCGTGCATAAATTTCCGGAATGAACGGCTAGTAAACTGAGCACCATTATCAGTGATGAGCACTTTCGGTGCGCCGAAGCGAGCCAAAATGCGTTCTCTAAAACTCTTCCGTAATCCTTCGCTGGTGGCTTTGCATAGTGGTATGGCTTCGGTCCATTTACTAAATTTGTCGAAGAACACAAAGATGTTGGTGTTCCCGTGTTTGGACCGGGGTAAGGGGCCGATAAAGTCTGCATATATTACTGACCACGACTCCTCCGCAATCCTTGATAACATCTTACCGGCTGGGGCCTGCTGACTCGCCTTATACCTCTGCCAAGTCTGGCAGCGCCTCACATATCTACCGATGTCTCTATACATACCGAACCAATAGTATCTGCTGGTTACCCTCGCGATGGTTTTCCTGATTCCAAGATGTCCTGCACTAGACTGATCGTGATTCTCGGCCATGACTTTAGCGCGTAAATAAATAGGCACGCATAGCTTCCATGCGGCGGAGTTTTCATTGCCCATTTGATCAGGAATGTGGCGGTACAGACAGCCGCCTTCTTCAAGATAATCCGCAAACTTCCCGGGATTCTCTTTCACCTCTCTTCTGCGCCTATCTAGCCAGGAGCATCGCTGGTACTCTTCTGTTGCCTCCGTGGTCTTACACAAATTTTCCAGTGGCTGACGGGAAAGTGCATCCGCCACCACGTTCAGCTTGCCTCGTCTGTACTGAATCTCGAAGTTATGCTGCTGCAATTCCAGCGCCCACCGAGCTATCCTTCCAGATGGGCTCTCTATAGAATTCAGCCACTTGAGCGAGAGGTGGTCTGTAATCACCACGAACCTGTACCCCTCGAGGTAAGAACGCATCTTCCTGATGCCCCACACTATAGCCAGAGACTCCTTCTCCGTCGGGCTATAGTTTATTTCTGCTTGAATCAAATGTCTACTGGCGTATGCGATCACACGCTCTACGCCGTCAAAGTGCTGTGTTAGTAGGGCACCCAGGCCGTAGTCACTGGCATCTGTTTGTAAAAAGAAAGTTTTGTTGAAGTCTGGACAGGCCAAAACTGGTGCTTTGGTGAGTTTTTCCTTGACCGCTTCGAATGCTTGTTGTTGTTCTGGGCCCCAACGCCAATGCTTTCCCTTTTTTAGCAGCAATGTCATCGGTTGTACCAGTGTCGCGAAATCTGGTACGAACCTCCTGTACCAGGAGGTGACCCCTAAGTATCGGCGCAGTTCTCGAAGGCTCGTTGGTGGCTTCAGCTGGTTGATTGCGGCGATTTTGTCTGGATCCATATGAATTCCTTTTTCGCTTACCACGTGCCCTAGGTACTTGGTCTCGGCACGGAAGAACTCGCACTTCTCGATGTTTAACTTTAAATTAGCTGCTCGCAGTCGTCGGAAGACTTCTTTTAAGTGTTCAAGATGTTCTTCCTTTGAGCCGCTGGTGACGATGATATCGTCAAAGTAGGCGAAGGCGTGTGGTTCCAGATCCGGCCCGATCACTTGGTACAATGCTCTCTGAAACGTAGCCGGGGCTGAGTGCAAGCCAAACGGCATCACTCGCCATTGAAATAGGCCCCGTCCCGGGACCGTAAAGGCGGTATATTGTTTGCTGGCAGGATCCATGGGATCTGCCAATATCCGTTTTTCAGGTCCAAGCTGCTTATATATTTTGCGTTGCGGAGGCGGTCCAAGATGTGCTGGATCCGAGGTAAGTGATAGGCGTCGGATGCAGATCTCGAGTTTAGTTGGCGATAGTCGATGCACAGTCTCCATGTGCCCGTTTTTTTCTTGACCAGCACGATGGCCGCACTGTGCGGGCTACACGACGGTTCGATACACCCCTTTTCGAAAAAATCATCCACTTCTTTGTTTATCAAGTCCTGCATAGCTGGATTTTTCGGGTAGTACCGCTTTTTTAGTGGTCGATCGTCCAGCATGACGATTTTATGTGGAATGGTACGGGCCGGGCCACTCATAGTGGCAAATTCTTTGAATTCTTCCCGTAAAAATGTATCTACCGGTTTTGAAGACGTATCTTGTTCTTCGTGTATTGTTGTACACGCCGCCGGATTTACTTCAGACTGATCAGAAGGTCGTAGTTTGATTGTGTTTCCACCGCATGTGAACTGCGCACTGGTACGTAGCAAGAAATCCATTCCGAGAAGCAGATCATCGGCTACTCCCGCGAGAACGAGTAAGGGTAGTTTGCACTGGCTGGTTCCCATTTTGACATTTACCATCAATGTATCGTTTACAACTTTCAGCGAGCCGTCTGCCATACGTACATTTGAAGCGAGTGATCTATGGTTTTCCCACGTCCTTATTCTGTCTGCCAACTTTTGACTCGCAAAGCTTCGAGTTGCACCAGTGTCGACGGTGGCTACTAGCCTATGCTGTCCGATCGTTACGTCGGCAAAAATCCCCCGATAGGTAAACTGCAAGCATGTTAGTGTTTTCGAGGATTTCGGCGTTTGGACCCGGCTCTTCCTCGATTTGCGCCGGGCCCTCTGACATTTCCCGATGCTGACGGCGGGCTGTCGCTTGCGGCTGGCCTATTTTGTTGGTTACTCTCTGTCCGGTTCGATTCGCCCTGCCGTGGGTGTTCATTTCGACTGGCGTCTGTGTTGCCGCATTTCCAGCAGGGGAAGCAGTTGTTGTGGTTCTGCAGGGTTTCCCTAGGTTTGGATGTAGTCCAGTCTGGTGGTTCTTCTAAACGTTGGCGTGGTTCTGCTTCGTATTGTGCGGCAGGCGTTGCTATACGATGGTACTCTTCTCGGCTTCGTGGTCCCGTCCTGGCTTGATCGTTACAACTTTTAATGAGTTCATAGTCATCGGCCAGCGATTGAAGCTCCTCAAAGGTTTCGAAGTCTCGTCGTCGAATATATAATTGATATTCTTGTCTGCAGTTCCGGAACACGCGCTCCAATTTCTGGATCTCTGTGCAATTTGCGTGTCGCCTTAGGTCTATGAGGTCAAGGCTGTTGTAGTGTACCTATACATATTATTTAAATATTTCATTTACATTATAAAACAAGCTATAAATACTTTTCTTAAAATAAGTAATAATATAAAAACCTCTACTGTAAGAACATGCACAATAATATTCAAACAATAAGAACATATGTTCATTCTAAGCACTTCTATCTATCTCATTCGCACACATGTACCCATATGGCTGAATACAAAACATATGATATTATATTATACTTTTTACTCCTACACAAATATGTTAACATATGATTATGTTTACTTTTTCTATTAATTTAAGTCTACTCACTCACACATATTAAACTATTAATACTAAATTACAAATATGCATTACAATATTCTACTATTACTTTTACACTAATTAAAGAACATATGATTCTATTTACATTCTAAACTACACAAACAATTGTTAACTAGTTTTAAGACAAAATACCGTTATGCTTACTATAAAAGGATGAACAAATTTGAAAATAAATCAATTAGTTTTTGAGCTTCTCAGCTGCCAGCTAATTCGTTGTTTTATTTTCAAAAGTCTCTGAGCTTTTCAAAAGCTGCCAACTTAAGAAAATTTTAAACTAAAAGCCTCTGCACTCTTAAGTGAACGGCTAAAAATAAAAATACTTTAGAAGCCCGTGGCGAAGTTTTCGCTGGCTAATATTCATAGGCAGGTCCTTCAAATTAACTTTTTTTTTTTAAATAAAGTTGTACTTACTCCACTGTACTCTCTGAAATTCTCCTGTGGTCGTTGGATCCTGCTCCGAATTTGGTCTTCTAACCTCTCGAAAAATCGGCCTGGCAAGAAATATGTTAGGAATTTCATCTTAAAGATTTTCCATGTGCTACAATTCACGTTGTTGTTGCGCCACCAGATTAACGCACGGTCCTGGAGTAGTTCGGGCATGGCTTTCGGGAGGTGGTCCACGTTCAGTCCATAAACCAATGTCAGTTCTTCCAACCTTTCAATAAACTCCAAGGGGTCTCGGTCTCCACTAAATCGATACCCCCACTTCCTGGTCGATCACATGACTCTGTGACGTTGTGTCGTGGTATCGGCTCCGATGAGTAGATATGTCTGGTACCACTAGTTGTGCTGGTACGTCCTCAAGGCTGGGGGTCTTATGTACCGTACCAACTTCCGGATTCCTTGGGGATACCGGGCGTATTTCGGTGTATTTGCTTTCCAGCTGCAGCATTCGCTTTTCCAGTTGAGGATCTAAGTCACCATCTGCTACTACAGCTGCGAAACGCTTACGTAGTTCCTCTACGGTTCCATCGGCGTTATATCCAAATTCTTCGGCATTGACAACCAAGTCGTCCTTACGGAGAGAGAAGATCCAAGTTTTGCTAACCATTGTATTAGTAGGTCCTGTGATTACTTCTCTGTTTTACTTTAAATTCAAACAAAATGTTTATTAGGTTACTTTGTTTCCGACTGCTTACCCTTCAGTATTCGAAAAAGTATGAAAACTTTGATTCTGCAAATTTGATCGTCTTTGCATGAGCCTAAAGTTCTGAAATATCAATATTAAATTAAGTTTACCCGAATTAAAAGAAATTTCCGACTGGGCGTAATTTTTTTTTTCAATTAACGTATGAGAGTTGATTTACTATTTTAACTCTCTTTATTCCCGTGTCTACAATTCTAAAATATCACCGAAAACTTTTGGTTTTCGTTGGTTACAAAGTTCGTATAAATTTTATACGGTTGTGTTATTGCTCTTAGGCTATCCGCGATTGGGTCTTGCCCAATGTTTGGCCGAAGTGAAGGAAAACAAGTTAGTATTTTATTCTTGCTTTGCCTCACCATGCAGCAAAGACCTGGTGTCCCCTAACCAAGCTTTGCCTACTCACAATAAGATATAGTGCCTTTCACTATCTTTGCAGAACTCTGTTTGTGACTGGTGCGATATTATTAAGTGTCTACACACAATTTTGCTTTTGTTCTGAACTGTTACTAAGTCTTTACCTTAGCACCCTAACTTGGTTTGCTTTAGTGTCCCTGCTCAAGCGCCATTGTCACGGTGTATTTCTCAGGCCGAGGTTACGCTCGCCGGAACCAAGGTCCGTGACAAAAATATAATTTAATTTGTCAGACACCAAAGCAAAACACAAGCTATGTTCCAAACAACAACAATCTTTTATTCACAAAAGCTCTTAATTCTATCTTAAATTAACCCTAGTCTTGATGCAGAAGACTATGATTAACTTTATTATCTAAAGATTGTACTGGTGATTCAAACTTACGAATGATTTGATTAAAGAATGAAATATTAATTAAAAGAAGCCATTGCAAAATCTATTTAGCAAATTATATTAATTTTAACATGCTTTGTGATTATGGAATTGATCGCTAATATAGTTCGCTTTAGCGATTCGGCTCTGGCGAAATTCGTTGAATTCGTTATTTAGGAGGTGGATGAGATTCCACTACACCCAGGGGTAGGATAAGGTATTTGACTGATGAGTGAGATTCGACTACACTCATAGCCAGGTAAGGGGTTGAATTCAGGCAGACTCCTGCCAGAGAGTTGTTATTCTACTTCGCTTATTACGCTATATTTGGGGTAGGACGAAAGGATTTAGAGGTGGTTGATGATGAATGAGATTTGACTACACTCACCACCAAGGCACGAGATAAGTTTGTAGGATCGGATACGGGGTGGGATTCGACCACGCCCCGGGGAATTGGAAGTTATTGATGATGCGTGAGATTCGACTACACTCACCATCAATACACAAAGGAAAGATGGTAATAGGAACCGAGATGAGATTCGACTACCCCACGGAGGATAGGATGAGGCTGATGATGAACGAGATTCGACTACGCTCACCACCAGTTTCACGGGAAGGAAGGGTTAATGCTTTTAGCGATTATTTGTGCTCCGATGTTTATTAGCACTGATTTTATACTTTTAACGCGTGTTCTTAGGACCAATTCCTGTTCACGCAGCTGAACCACTCTAGTATGCACTGATTATGTGTAAACGATATTATAACCTAACTATTGATTGAAATTATATTTATTTTAAATAAAATAAAATACTAAATAACTCTAATGATACGTGATACCGGTCTCCTCTTTATGGTTACGTATGTAGTAGTTCCTCTGCTGCGGTCGCTGTGTGAACTGCGCTGCTAAGGTGATGCAGCTGGCCTCTCTGCCGACGTCTCTGCCTACGTCGCTGTCGGCATCTCTACCGACTTCTCTTCCGACGTCTTTGTCGATTTCTCTGTCGACGTCTCTGTTGGCGGTGGCTGTGCTGCTGCGACTACTCGGCCGTATTGCGTCTCTGTGGACGCTGGCTGCGCGATGGGTCAACGCTGTCGATGTCGCCATACTCCCTGGCGACTGTTCGACCTGTAGAACAACGCTCGACGCTGGACGACGTTACTGATGTCGCTGTCGAGTACCGCTGGCGCACGGTGATAGTTTGCTGTCTACGTTGACGTAGGTCCCACGATGACTGCTCCCGTCGAACGGACTTGCGAAACGTTTGACCACTGCCCAACTTGGCTGTTCACGTTACCGAATAAAAGTCGCGCTACTTCTGTTTAGAGATGATTTTAGAATAGAACTTAACTCCGCGATGGCTCACACGAGACTGATCATGATGTCAGATTTTTCCCTCTGAGGTAGCTTCTTAGTCTCTTGATGCCATTTCTGTGTGTGCGTTATATAGCTCTTATATATTTTCATATGATGTGACTCTAGGTATGAGCATTGTTGTTGACATCACGCCATTCTCCCGTTCTGGCTAGTCTTTTGTGAAGACACCTGCTGCGTGCAATAACTAGCTCGTGCCAGAGTCTCGTTGTCCTATAGCCGCTATCGGCTCGTGACCATGAAAATAAAATAAGACAATATGTTATTAATGCAAGAACTAAAAGGTTACCCAGTAGGGAAAAGACTACCTATTATCATGAACCATCATTAAATAAAACTATTGTAATATTGTAGTTATATTTCAATATAATAAAATAAACTGGCCATTTCAGCCCTTGGAAGGACTTTGACCTAGCTTCTATTGATCAATTGTGTTGTGCGTGTTATTAAATTTTTGATCACAAATGACCGAGAACTGGACCTACGTGTTTTATGCCGACTCCGAACGGCTTATGTTCTCAAGAAGCTTTACATGGCAATTTTTACTCTCTGAGGTTTGCCATTGTCTGTAGAGAGGTGACGATCGAACAGAAAAATTAATTCAATTGAAAAACTTTTTGTCTGAGCTGGAATTGAACCCGGGCTACCGCGGTTCTTTAGCTTAGGGGCCACGCACTCTACCCACTAGGCTACGGTCGCCACGTAAAGTTATATTTCAATAACTTTATTATTATAACTTATGATACTTAACCTACGTACATACTTAAATACTATTATATAATTAACTCAAATATATAAAATATATATTTGTTTATAAATAATTATATTACGTTTGAGTAATACAATTATAGATTTTCGGGTGTGTAGGCCGAATGACGATGACTATCATCGTTGGGTGGGGTGGCCTCGCATTGCCCTGCCCACCGGCCCTTAGGCCTCACCTACTCTCCCTACCCCGGTGTCGTAAGCATGTCTGCAGTGCCGACAACCTTCTTAGAGTGAAAAGCTACTCCTTGGCTTCCCCTAGAGCCTCTATGGGAATAACTGCTTGTTGCTGTTTGCTCTAATAGGTGATTCTATTATTCTGTGGCTGGCTCCGCCAAGCGAAGACCCCCGGTCTCCGCTGCTTGGTATCCCAGTCGGAAATGGATTAATAATGACTGATCGCTGAAAAAGAAGAGAGTTATGGCGTTAGCATGTAGACCTAAAATTCGCAGAATTTTGGGTTCTTACAACCTTAAAAACAGCGTAAGCAGCTACTGCAGCTGAGCAGCTTGTGCATTTTTCACTCGAGCATATGAATTTTTCATCTTCTTAGATTTTGCTATTTTATTATATATTCGTTTTAATATGTAAGACGTAATTCTACGTCAAAAAATATGATAGACTGCGATGCACTTCGGCAGCCGACAGTTTCAGCAGTTTTTGTTTTGATTGACTGAAACTGAACAAAATCGAAAGTTGAAGCAGCAGCAACTATTTAACTTTTGCAATTCGAAGCAGCATCAGTTTTTCAACAGTCGTAGCAGACTGTTTTGCTTTTATGCTTTGTGCTGATTCGTTTCTTTGATCGCTTACGTGCTAATTTTTTTGCCTTTCGATTGGACACTAGGGTGGACCCTAAAAAGGTGCTTTTTTGTTGTATACTCTTTGTGTATGTGCTGGCAATACCCCATATATAGGTCGCTGATTTGGAATCTGATGTAAGAAAGTTGCTTTGATACAAAGGTGGAGTCTAAAAATGTGTTCTTGTGTCAAAAGTGTCAAAAAAACTTTTTGAAATTTTTACATCAGATTCTGCCAGCACATACATACATAGTACAAACCAAAAAATCACATTTTTAGGGTCCACCCCAGTATCCTATTGAAAAGCGATTTGCGATCGAAAAGCAAAAAAATTTGCACGAAAGGGATTAAACAAATGTATCAGCTCAAAGCATGAAAGCAAAACAGTCTGTTACGACTGTTGAAAAACTGATGCTACTTCGACTAACAGAAGTTGAACTGTTGCTTTTGCTTTGACTTTCGATTTTGTTCACAGTTCAAAACAAAAACTGCTGAAACTGTCGACTGCTGAAGTGCTTCGCAGTCTATCAGATATTTTTTTTTTTTTGCTTTTACTTTGACTGCGATTGTTTGAATATTCTCAATCACAAGTTTAAGCAATAGTAAGTTTTGAATTTATGGAAACAGTGATGGCTGTAAAAAGCAATAATTTAACACCTTAAGGGCCGTTTTATTCCCTTTTTTTAACTTGTGAAGTTGGAATAACTTTGGGATTTATTCGATTTCAAAAGTTATTCCATTTTATTCACTTGAATTTCTCAAAAATATTTTGACATATTGAAGATTTGATATAACTTTCGTTTGATAACTTTTGTCAACTTCCAAATATATGACCAGTTATAAATTCTAACTTGGGGTATTTGATGTATTTGATGTAATTTGTGATTTTTGCTTCATTCACAAGTTTTCACAGGTTTGTGCTGTGACAAAAAAAATGTTTACTATAAAAACATTTGATACAGTTCACAACTTTCTTATGCACAATATTAAAGATTTATGTTCCACTAACTGTTAAAAATGCGGTATGCTAAGAACCGTGGTGGCAGGGGTTTAATTCACTTCTGATACAGAATGTTTATTGTATTCAATTAATAATTATTATAAAATTAACCTCAGAGAGTAATAACTGCAAAGTAAAGCTTCTTAAGAACACGAGCTGTTCGGAGTCGGCATTACTTGTTGATCTAGTTCTTGATCCTTTGTGTTCAAACATTTAATAACACGCAGAACACAATCAAAAGAGGATTGTGAACACAATCAATCAAAGTCCTTGCAAGGGCTTGAATTGCTCTTTATATTCGTAATTTAATTTCCGCTGATCGATGTCAGCTCCAAAGACTACAATCATTAGTTGGCCAAAAGAAACTTCGATGTGTAGTCATATGAAAGTGCTGTTATTATGTGCACAGTTATGAGTAGTCGGTACCTACATTTTTGCATTAGTTCACAACGTGGAATTTCTACGTGCAGCTGGAGCCATTTATTGAAGGGAATATGAAGCTTGCCAATTTCAGTTTGGTGGTCATTCGATTTTCAAGAAGTAGTGCATAGAGAGTAAATTAAGGTTTTCCAAAATAAGCCACCATTTCTGATGAATCTTTTTAATTTCAGTTACTTAATTTTTGAATATGCCTTTTTATGTTTAACAGCTCTACTGACTGAATTTGCATCATTGAAAGGATTTCAACAGAGCAGGTGCAAATACTCGTGCAGCCTGCAAGCCACAAACCTCTACTTAATTCAAAAATGGAACTTTTTTCGTTCGATTTAGTAAATATTAGTTTGACGAAGAGAAACGTAAAATAACACAATACATTTTAGACCACTTTTAAAAAAAAATCAACTTATTCTTTTATAAATAAAAAAACGGTTAAAAACAGTTTTATAAAAAAAGAGCTATGTCAAATTGCAAAGAGCAAACGTTCAAAAAAAATGCGTTTAAAGATTGTGCTTAAAGTAGGTTTCTAGATCCTCAAGCGAAAAAAATTAAAATTTTTAACTATTTATTTTCAAGCTATTTTATTATATCAATCGGGTTTATTTGAACATAATTTAGTTAGAAGTCAACATAAAGAAACTATTTTTGTAATATTGGTTTTGTGTTTATATGCTAGAAGGCGCCAAAGTCGATTTCTTAAAAAAATAGAATATATGGCTTACATGTTAGTAAACGAAATAAAACAAAACTAATTAAAAATTGGTCTAGCCGATTAACTCCGATTAAACGTCGACCATATTTTGAAGGACTCGAATTTATCCACTTCTGTTATCAAAATACAAAAACAAAATTCTTAACACCATTTTTTTCGATTGTCAAAGAACTATATATTTGATATGTTATTTAATGAAGTGAATTAAAACATATCTTAATTCGAAACACCGTCAACTGAAAACCCCCCATAATTTGTAAATTACTTTGTTTTTATTCTGCACACATATATTTTAATAACAAAATATTTTTTTGACATTGTGTTGCCTTCAACATCAACAAATTTCCATTTCATAAGTTATAAAAGTAATTTTTATCATTTCCTATCAAATATCAAAAAAATTCCCTGGGATGTTTTATAACTTAAGTATTTATAACTTGACTTAACTTCAACATATAAAATTTCAACTTAAACTTAATGAAATGAAATTTTAACTTGAGAAATTAAAATTTTTAACTTCGCAAGTTGTACAAAAAGTCAAGTTAACCAAAGTTACAGAAACTGCTCAAGTTAGCTCAAATTAAAAAGAGGGTAAATCGGCTCTAAAAGTTTTCTATATGACCTTGTTATTTATTAAGTTGATTTTATATGATTTAACATAAGCATAAACTAAAAAAAAGCAAAAAAAAAACAACAACAAGAAAAGGGAGAAAAACTGAGAAACTGACACTGAAACCTCATCGCTTCTGTGGTGTAGTTCGCTAAGATGCGCTTGCACGAGGCAAGCACAGTGTAGCGAGGCGGCTAAAAATAGCTCATTGAAAAAAACTCGTAAATTTGGAAATTACAGCCTTATTCTGGCAAATTAACAAATTGTTAACCAGTATTTTGATTATTTCTATGTGTTTGTTGTTTTCAATACAAAATTTAAAGCTCAAAAAACAAAATTTTTTAATGAAATTGTCAATAACTGAAAAGCAGTTCACAATTTTTATAAAATTTTTTTATTTTTAAGCTTCAAATTTTGTTTTGAAATAAAAAAAATACAACAAACACATAGAAATATTCAAAATACTGGTTAACAATTTGTTAATTTGCCAGAATAGGGCTGTTTAAGTATGCAAATTTATAGAAAAGAGTCTTAATTATACGAATACAATAGGATTTTGCGATATCCTACATTTGTGGAAGTTATGCTGTTTAAATGTTGCCTTAAAAATTTAAAGAAATTTCAGTTTTTAAAGTTCAGTACAAAATATTTTGTAATATTGTTGCAATTCTAGAACAACTTATAAGCAAAACTTTAAAAAAGATATATTTCTTATGCTGTAGTGAAAAATTGAGAGATAAAGAAATTAATAAAAAAATTTCCCAAAACGTAAATATAGTTATATACAATTAAAAGAAATCCTCATTTTTGTTTTTTTTTTATTTTTAATTATGTATTATAACAATTCTTTCTTAACGCATTTCTATAGATTTTTGCTGGGAGAAGTAAATATTAAAGATTTTATGGCATTTTTCCTAGAGCATGCTTACAAAGTTTCAAAAGCAATAAAAAAAAATCCACATTTTGTTTTAAGCATCAACAACTCTTTCTTAACACATTTCTTAAGATTTTTGCTGAGAGAAGTGAAATTAAAGATTTTATGACATTTTTCCTAGAGCATGTTTTGGCGAAAATGAGCATATTTATATGGGAAAATAACATATTTTTTGCAAAGTTTCAAAAGCTATAAAAAAATCCACATTTTTGTTTTTTTTTTTATTTTTAAGTATGTAGTATAACATCTCTTTCTGAACATTTTTCGTAAAATATTTGCTGGGAGAAGTTTTTAAAGATTTTATGACAGTTTTCCTAGAGCATGTTTTGGTGAAAATGAGCATATTTATATGGAAAATATAACACATTTTTTACAAAGTGAAAATTCAGGATGAATTATGACCTTTTCCTAGAGCATGTTTTCACGAAAATGTGCACCAAACTGGCATTTTTCAAGAAATTTTTGAAAATGAAAATTATGACTAGTTAAAAACGTGACGTAAAAAACATTTGAATCAATTTATTGTAATTTGTAAAAATTTTAATTTTTAAGATTTTATTTTAATAAATAAGAGAAAACAATTGAAAGTTTTTCAAAAATTCTTGGTAATTTTTATCCGATTTTTATGTTTTCTAGCTCATGTTAAGGGACAATTTATTATCAAATGAAATGCATACTAGTTTGATGCAAAAAATAAGCCTTTAAGTGGAAAATTATAAAAATATTCTATATCCTTTTCTTGAAATACACTCTAAAAAGTTTTTGTTGAATCTTACTACAATACTTGTAGGCAACAGTTTTGCGGCTGTTGCTACAGTAAATTTACACACCTTTAATTAGACATATTGTTTACTATTGACTTGTAGTGAAATTCAACAAAAAGTGTTTAAATTTGAGTTAAATATGTACACTCTAAAAAGTTTTTGTTGAATTTTACTACAACTCTTGTAGGCAACAGTTTTGCAGCTGTTTCTGTAGTAAATTTACACACCCTTATTTAATTAAACATATTTTTTACTATTAACTTGTAGTGAAATTCAACAAAACGTGTTTATGTTTGAGTTAAATATGTAGCAATATAAATGAGAAAATATTGATATTGTAGTAAAATAAAACATCAATTGCTATCATCTGTGTAGTACCATAACAATATTACTACTATCATGTTAGCAAAATTCAACAACTAGAATTTGTTTTTACTACAACTGATGTAATCTATTGATATTCTAGTCTATTCTATTGATATTGATAGATAAAGGCAACATTCTTAGTTTTGACATTCTTAGTTTAAAACATAATTTAATATATCTTAAAACTTTACACTCTTGACGACACGTGCAGAAATAAATTTGACTTATATATACTGCTTATCCTTCATTAAATTAACACTATAAACACCAAAATGAGACATACACACTTGCATAAAGAAATTCCTGCCGATTAGTACCCGAAAGAAAAAAACAAATGAAACACAGATATTTTTTATAGATTTTTATTTAATTATTAGCATATTGCCCACATTTACCCATTTTGTTGTTTTGTACAACATAAGATACTACAACATAGTAAAACTTTTACTAAAAATCGAGTTAACACTAAATTTTTTTCAATTAAAAATCATATAACTCTTATATAATGATCCGTACACGTTGACAAGCAAAGTCGACAAATATCTGTTGAAAATATTGTCCATGTTGAATATTCAACATCTGTTTCATTAGTTCAATTTTGGTAGTAATATAAAGCATTGTAGTTGATATTGCAGCAAAATTAAAAATTTATAGCTTAATTTTGCTAAGAATAGTGTTTAATGGTAAATACTCAAAGATCAATATAAGATTTATAGTAAAATTACACATCAGTTTGAATTTCAACAAAAAATTACTATAATAATTATAGTAAATTTATATTTATTTTTTAGAGTGTAGCAATATTAATGAAAAAATATTGATATTGCAGCAAAATTAAACATCAATTGCTATTATTTATGTAGTTCCATAACAAAATTACTATTCTCATGTTAGTAAAATTCAACAACTTGAATTAATTTCTACTACGATTGATGCAATCAATTAAATTTATATTGACATTATAGTAAATGCAACATTGTTAGTTTTGACATTCTTGGTTTCAAACACACTTTAATATTTCTTAAAACTTCACAATTGACGGTGCGTGCAGAAATAAATTTATTTTATCTTTATTGCTTATTCCTTCATTAAATTGGCACTTTAAACAGCAAAATGAGGAATAAACACTTGCATAAAGAAATTTCTGTCGATGCGGTGCAACAGCGAATAACAAATGATACACAGATATTTTTCTAGATTTTTATTGAATTATTAACATATTGCTCAGATATACATACCTATTATGTTGTGTTGTACAACACAAGGTACTACAACATAATAAAACTTTTGAACATCTGTTGAAAATATTGTACAGGGTCCGCCATCTAACGATTTTTTTTCAACTAGTGCTTATTTTGTGAATGGTAACACTTAGCTCATGTCTGATTTGACAGATAATTAGTTTTATCCTTCCGCTGATATAAATACAACGCTGGGAAATATTGCGACATTACTTTGAAAATCATGGTAATGTTGCAGAATGTGTGCGAAAATTGCGTATGGATTTTGGAAGAAGAGAAGCACCGGCAGCTCCGTATGTTCGTTATCTTATGAAAAAAGTGAAAGAAACTGGCATCCTCATCGATAAACCAAAGCGTGAAAAGCCAAAAACAGTGCGTACACCTGAGAATATTGCTGCTGTGGCAGAAAGTGTGCGTGAGGCGCCATCAACATCAATTCACCGTCGTTCTCAGCAATTGAATATTTCGGAGACATCATTGAGACGAATTTTGCATAAAGACCTTGTTATGACGCCATACAAAGTCCAATTGGTTCAGGAGTTGAAGCCAACTAACCACCCAATGCGTTTTTTTCAAAAAAAAAAAAATACGTTATTTGGCGGACCCTTTATATGTTGAATATTCAACATCTGTTCCATTAGTTCAATTTATGTAGGAATATAAGGCATTGCAGTTGATATTGCAACAAAATTGAACATTTATTGCTTAATTTTGCTAAGAATAGTGTTTAATGGTAAATATTCAAAGATCAATATAAGATTTATAGTAAAATTACACATCAGTTGGAATTTATACAAAAAAATTACTATAGTAATTATAGTAAATTTACATTCATTTTTTAGAGTGTAGAGACAGAGACAGAACTTGAAGATGAAAATATTGAAAATAGTACACTTACACAAATTGATTTCACTGTATTCGTTTCATCTGATTCATCATGAAATTAATTGTATAAATAAAAATTTAAGTAAATGAAGTCCTATTTTATATTTTAATATATTTAGATAAAATTTTTATGAATTTTAATTTTTATGAATTGCATTTGATAAATAAAGTTAATTTTTTTTATTATTTAAATTAATGGCAATATTTTTTAAAAGGTAAAAAAACCATGAACTTCTTTTTATGTCAAAGGTGAGGTTTCTTAATTTGGGTAATGCAGGTGACTTTTAAAATAGGCGTGGGTCATTTGTCGCAGAATTTAACAAGTATTTTTGATTTTTTCCTGTTTCATATACCTAGCATACACAAATATATATATAGGTATTGCTTAAGAGAAGTGAAGATAATAAATTCAAATTTTTTATATGTGCGGTGGGCGTGTCCATCGACCGACTTCAAATATTTTTTGCGAAGTAGTATTCGCTTCTAACACAAACATCGGTACCAAAATATATTGTTATTCATTGCTTTTTATGGATTCTACGCGGAATTTTCATTTCAGGATATATGAGCGGTGGGCGTATCCTTTGCCCGATTTTAATATAATTTCACACATTAGTTGAAGTTGGCATAATAAACATTTTTGTGGAATTTTATTGTAGTTAGTTTATTATTTCGGATTTTATACCAATTTCTCGTTTTGGGACATATGGGAGTCCTTTATCCGATTTTAGCCAAAATTTCTTAATTTAAGCTTTAAGTTCCAAAGTTCCAAATTTCAACTCTGTACGACAACGCTTTCTATTTTTGGCCACCTGTTGTATGAACTCGCAACACTGTGTGGCCCGGGTTCGATTCCTGCCGGCTTCACAAAGATTTCTGATGAAGCCTGTAGCGGGGCCAAAATTGCAATAAAATCAGCTAGTGATGTTTTCCTTTTCATATTGAAAATGTTGTTGTTGTTGTTGTTGTTGTTTCTTTGGAAAAATTTGTTAGAGCAATTAATTTTTTTAACCTGACCTAAAGCTCAATACACGATTTTAAACTATCAAACAACCAGAATTTGTATTTAAAATCAATAATGATTTAAACTATCAAACATTTAGAATTTGTATTTAAATCATTGAAAGTCAACTTTTAAGACTTTTGCTACTTTGACTGCAGCTGCACTGATATTAATAATAGAAGTAAATTCAGATAAAAGTTTTTATAGGAATAAATATGTAAATATGTAGAAATATGTATAAAAATAGTTAAAAATAAATTACCGCATTTTGATCATGCCTGCTTTTATTAATAGTAAGTTTAATGATGCTTCTTTTAGTTTTAGAAATTGATTGTTCACCGAAGGAGTCCTTGGCTCTCGTTGTCCCCGTTTTTAGATCGATGATATTTATGTAAATTGATGGCATTAATTCACTTGTGTCATTGTCTTCTGTAAAATGAATTATTGTTACGCAATATTTGTTTACACTTGAATTCAACTCGGGTATATTTATTGTAAAATAGCCCAAGCTCGATCCGTAAGAATTTCTTATTTTAAATTCTTTTTTAAGTATGTAACTTCCACTTAATTTATAAATGCTTATAATAGCGATGGAGGAATCTGTAAAAAAATAAATTTTTATTTTTTATTAATATTTTAATCAGAAATCTTCTATTAAGATTGACCCTGCAATTAATTTTTAAACAGGCAATGGATTAATATGATTGTTAGTTAAATTTTGTAAAAGGGTAATAATTTTTAAACAAATAAATACGATAAAGTGGAATAGATTTGAGCAAGTTATATATATAAAACCCCCTGCCAAGTTAATTTTCTCTGTCCCTTCATATTTTTAAGGAAGGAACTTTTATAAAACTAAAGATCTCAACTTGTTTGATTATCCGAACACTCGTTTCGTGTAGAATACTGTTCGTTCGTGCTTTTGAAATTTGTAATTTGAACAGATAACAGCTGGTGCCGGGACATAACCCCAAGGGTCATAATCCTAAATTTTTGATTGTGTCCGCTTATTTTGCGGACATAATCCCAAAAGTTGGATTTAAGATTATGACCATTTATTAAGCGGTCTGAACAGCAAATGAAGTTTCTGACCGCTTCACAGTGTTGTTTTTCCAAATCTGGCGTAAGGAAATTCATATTTCCAATGTTTTAGTTTGAAATTTGTTATGCAACATTATATAGTTTTATATAATGTTGTAACGCACCACGGGGAGCCTATGACCCCCTCCCCCATTCGTAATTTTATTTGAATTACAGTAAAATGTTTTTACGCAAGTGAATAAGAGTGGGCCAATTTGATGAAATCATGTTTGTACAAATTTTCCTTATCAGAGGACAAAAAAGGGATTCTTGGGTAAATTTTCACTTTTTTTTAAATTTTCCAACATTTTTTACTGGAGCTCCTCTTATGGTTCTCCCCTAATGGTTCTCCATTAATGGTGAATCTAATATCAAAATAATATTTTCAATGTTTTGAGAGCTTTTTCTTAATTTCACGCTTCGAACAGTATTACCATTTTTGGTCCAAAGAGTACGGGAGTAGACCTTGTTTAATGCCATCGTTGTGTTGTGCTTTTTAAAACTAGTTGCAAGCAAAATTTCTCAGACCTGCTTTACATTAAATTTTAATACAAAATAAAACCTGTTTGTTACTTCCTCCACCCATGCTGTTCTTTACCTGGTTCAACATCTTCCACGTTTTCTTGCTTGCTTTTGTTGTTCAGGGAATATTGTTGAAAACTAAAAGAAAATAAAAATTTTTAGTAATAAAAACACGAACTCCACAAGTTGGAAAAAAACTTACTGTTCTCGACGATGTTTAAGATGCGTAACCATATTGGTGGTGATTCCACTTGTTTTTATTTGATTAAAACAAACAAATGCAAAATTGCACGTTGCATTGCATTGAAAAATGTGCATGCATATTGATTTTTTTGGCGCCATTTAATTTTCTTTGTACAGGGTCCGCCATCTAACTTTTTTTTTCAACTAGTGCTTATTTCGTGAATGGTAACATTTAGCTCATGTCTGGTTTGACAGATAATTAGTTTTATCCTTCCGCTGGACGAATATGGTTGTGAGTACGCTTGAACATCGCTGGGAAATATTGCGACATTACTTTGAAAATCATGGTAATGTTGCAGAATGTGTGCGAAAATTGCGCACGGATTTTGGAAGAAGAGAAGCACCGTCAGCTCCGTGTGTTCGTTATCTTGTGAAAAAAGTGAAAGAAACTGGCATCCTCATCGATAAACCAAAGCGTGGAAAGCCAAAAGCAGTGCGTACACCAGAGAATATTGCTGCTGTGGCAGAAAGTGTGCGTGAAGCGCCATCAACATCAATTCACCGTCGTTCTCAACAATTGAATATTTCGGAGACATCATTGAGACGATTTTTGCATAAAGACCTTGGTATGACGCCATACAAAGTCCAATTGGTTCAGGACTTGAAACCAACTGACCATCCAATGCGTTTTCGCTTCGCTAAATGGGCCTGCGATCGACTTACAGAAGATGTCGATTTTGCCAAAAAAAAATCATATTTTCAGATGAAGCTCATTTTGATCTTGGCGGGTATGTAAACAAGCAAAAATGTCGCATTTGAGGCACAGAAAACCCGCACGCATTTATGAAAAGCCACTGCACCCAAAACGAGTCACTGTTTGGTGCGGATTTTGGTCCAGAGGCATAATTGGGCCATTTTTCTTCGAAAATGAGCAAGGAGTGGCCGTTACAGTCAATGGCGATATCGTTATTGGGCCATGTTGAACAAATTTTTGTTCACAAAAATTGAAGAGGATGATATTGGCAAAATTTTTTTCAACAGGACGGCGCTACGTGCCACACAGCCGAAGCTACACTCGATGTTTTGCGCCCTATTTTTGAAGATCGCATTATCAGCCGCAGAGCTGATGTCGTTTGGATACCTCGGAGCTGCGATTTGACACCGTTGGACTATTATTTGTGGTGCGCCCTCAAAAATAAGTGTTACGACGACAATCCAGACACAATTGACGCTTTAAAGGACAATATTCGTGAAGCCATTGGTGAAATACAGCTGCACACAAACGATAACGTGCTTAAAAATTGGACCGATCGTGTAGGCTACTGCATGGCCAGCCGAGGCAGCCATTTGAATGAAATTATTTTTCATTATTAACTGGAAGGATTGTACTTTCAAATAAAAAAATAAATTTGAGAAAATGTCCAGTAGTTTTTTTTATAGAGATTTCAAAAAAAAAAAAAGTTATTTGGCGGACCCTTTATAATGATGTACATTTTGATTCGATACTAGGTAAAAAGAATCGATCCCATCAAATATCGAATTGACCAAAAGCATCGAAAAAACACTCGTATCGGAAGAAAAAGTATCGATACTCTGAAGTATACTCTGAAGATACTCTGAAGTATCGATACGATATTCGTGTCCCTAGTTAGCTTCTTAACGATGTTCGCTTCAACACAAGTTAGCTTTACGTTCAGTGTTGTGTCCGTAGTTGTTGAGGCAACTTGTTTATTTATGTTTTTATTTGTTGCGCTACATAGATTTTTTTGTGGTTACAGGCTCGACATAGTAAAGAAGTCATCAGTGTAAATTTATTAAGCGCGAATAAATACATAATAAATTTATTGTAAATGTTGATCACGGCAGTTCCAAAATATAGCCGTAGATGGAACTGACGATATTAATTAGCACGTCAGTGAACTCGTCTATTCATTTTTCATTCGAAAATTTAATAAAAAATATATTTAATTAAATTATGATTTTTTAGAAACTATCCCAGCTGCCACGCATTGGTTCATCGTTTTGTTTTCACATTGTTTTGTTGCGAGAGTTTCAATTTAATCCATGTTTCTATCTTCTCTTTTCTATTTATGTTCAATTCGCACAGCGCAAAAAAAATAGATGAGCTCGAGGCAAGGTGAAAAGTAAGATACTTACAGCGTTGCCAAACGTTTTTTTAAACTGTAAATTCAAAAAAAAAAAACACCTGTATTTTCAACAAAAAACTGTAACCCTAAAAAAGCAAGTTTAATTTTTTTGGTATTTATTTATTTATTAAAATGAAAATAATAAATAACAATTCATTATAACAAAAACATAAGCAGTTAAAAAACAGCTTAATCAATCAAAGACTACTGAATTGGAAAATGTAGCGATTTCCGATACAGAATGTCTAGTCAGCTAAGTGATTGACTCTATACAGAGTTGTTGTTGTTGTTGCCTTCTTAAAAACTTACTTGCTCTGAAGCTCGCAATTTAATTCATGTTAAAAAATTTTTAAATAGCATTTGTGCTTTTGAAGTTTTCATTCCATGATATTTTTCAGTATTTTTTTGACAAAATGGTTTCATATAAAAAATATAAAATGAAATGCTAAAATAAGGCAGCCAATTTTTTCTGATATTGCGAATGAGAACACCTTATTATAATAACACCATGCTTTTGAATAAATCACATTTTGTTTTTCGTTTCTGAAATATGATTTCATTAATTTTCGTAAATTGACTTGTCAGTTTTTCTGTACATTTGGTCTGATTTTTGTATTCAATTTTATGCATTCTTTTTAAGAGATCTTTTAATCTTAGAATACCACAAAGAGCGCTAATTTCTGACTTATTTCTAAGTTTTGTTTTATTAATATTTATTATGGAAAATATTCTTCCTACATTTGCTGAGGCTATTGGAATGCATAGAGCAGCAGATACCATTTTTCTTAAAAGGGGAAATGTTTCACTGCCATCGCTTTTTTATTTTTCAAATAGATTCCCAAAAACTTCAATAGTTATTACTGTCAGGATTTAAATTTAAATCGCTAAAATTAATTTGACGTAATTCTAGCCATTCATTATAAACTTCTTGCTATTCAACAATGCTTGCAACAGATCTGTTCCCGCACTTTTGCAGCAAGTTTGTACCGGCGCTTGTAGCTTAAAAATTATTTGTCTCAGATATTTTAGTTTTCACTCCTTTCAATCACCCTATGATTGACTTTCCGACCAACAAGTTTGAAAGTTGTCAACTTTATGATCCGCTCTCACTAGCGATTAATAATAGTCCCTTATATCGAAATAAAATAAAATAACCAAAATGGCGATTTAAAAAATTTGTAAAATCACGCCTTAAAACGAAAGTGAAACGGTAGGATACTGCCGCAATTTTGGTCTTTTCTGACTCAACCAAAGATCCATTAAGACATCTTTATAAACTGTTATTTTTATTTTAATTGGCAAACATAAAAATTGTCACGATTCAGAAAAACACGGATGACCATGAAATTTTGTTTAAGAATTGCTGATTTTTCACGCAGTTCTGCATAGAAAATTAGTGGAAAGTTTTTTTAAACTGCGCCAAACTCTCAAATAGGTAAACCTTGTTTTCAATAAGATAACAAAAATAAAGTTGATATCAATTTCGATTTATACCAATAACTAGTTTGGCGCTAAATTTCTCACCGCCATTTAAATTCGGTACAACATTTATCATCTTCTCATTAATTATCTATTACGGAAAGAGCATCGTGGGATTAGTCAAAAAGATCAAGCAACGAGGACAGACGTCGCACGTCCGAAAAACTGGTCTTATAAAAACGCGAGGTTTGAAAAATTCATTAAAATCTAACAATTTGGTAAAATATGCTTAAATCTAAAAACAACTCCTATAAATAGTTAAAAACCTACTCGAAATTTACAAAAAAACATATTAAAATCTATATTTAAAATTTAAAGAAAAAAATAAGGAATTTAAGAAAAGTGAACTAGTTCTCTTTAATTTAAAGTAATGTGACTAGAAAACTACTGCTAAAGTTAAATTGAGAAAACAAAAATTGATAAAATAAGCACGCAAAAATAGAAAGAAAAAAATTCTTTCTTTACTTTAGTCTTTATGCTTCTGTTATTATTATGGAGTCCAACAGTCTGTTGGAAGCTTTCCAATAACAAAGCATATAAAAGCAAAATCTAAAAACAACTTCAGTAAATATGCTTTGTTAGTGGAAGATTTCCAACAGACTGCTGGACTCCATAATATTAACATAAGCATAAAGACTAAAGTAAAGCAAAAATACAACAATAAACATGAAAACATGAAATGGGAGAAAAACTGAGAAATTGACACTTAAAGTCTCATCGCCTCTGTGGTGCAGTGCGCTAATGCGCGCTTACATGGCTATCACAAAAATTTCTGATGAAGCCTTTAGCAGGGCCGAAATTTCAATAAAATAAGCTAGTGATTTTTTCCTTTTCATATTGAAAAAACGTTGTTGTTATTGTTGTTTCTTTGGAAAGATTCCTTAGAACAATTAATTGAAAGCTTACCATGGCCTTACCATAATTTAGTGATGATTTTCCTGTCTTCTCTTTTCTAATATCTTTCTATACCTGTCTGCTACCTCCTTAATAAAAACATTGCACGCAATTTAAAATAATTTGAAAGTAGTTTTTTATTATTGTGAGTTGCGGTTTGAACTCCACTCCGATAGCCGACGAGCCTGAGCCGTAAGTTCAAGCATGCATCCGCTTTTCACTCACACCTACAAACAGCAATGAATATTTAAACGTTATATGCTGCAATAATTATTTTTGGCGCCCAACGTGGGACCCACGCATTAAAATAATAATTTTTCTTTAACACCTTTTTCTGGAATTTTGATAATGATATCAGACCTTCAAATTATTTGTGTGAGATCTTTTTCTCCTTTTCCTCCTAATTCTCCTTATTTCCTAATATTTTCAAATAATTCTTCAGTTTTTTTTTTCCTATATAATTTTTCTGACTTTTAGTGTTTTGTTTAGTGATTTTTTTTTTCTTTTGGAAATTTAATATTTTTTTGTGTTTTAACCAAGAAACAGTATCACTCATACGCCCCGTGTACTATTACACATTTATATCCGATGTTAGGCTGACATCTTTTTATGATTTTTTTCGCACATGGAAAAATAAATATAGTAGCACAATTCGTGTTCTTACTTACCCGGCGAATTAAATTTTTATTTCACTACTTATTCTTTTCTCCTTTTTATATTTCGTTTCTAAATTTTTGTTATGTTTAAGTTTCGGTTAGACCACATCACATCTAGATCATCTGAACTGGCAAGAAAATCAAACAACTATTTATCTTAACCAACCAAAACTTTATTTTTATCAAGATTTTTGTCAACGTAAGTACTCGTAGCTGAATAAACGAGCACGGACTTTCGATTTTTTTTAATTTTTTTCCAAGAATTTAATTATTCCTTGTCAAACAATGCTTTTCCGATCTTGTTTGTTTATATTATATGTTAAGCATGTCATCGTTGCATCATAGCAATGAAGATTTATCTTCATCTGGAGCACTTGAACCTTCTCCGGTATGCAATATATGCCTCAACATTATAAGCACACCATATAAACCTTGTAACGTTCAAATTTATATTTTTGTGTTGATCGTATTTATACTGCATTTACTAGTTTTGCTAGACAGCATGACCCTTATTTTTATCTGGTAGCCTTAATAAAAGTATAACACTTTTTGCACTTTCAAAACGCTCCCCTACTAAATCTCAGAATTACCAACTTAAAATCCTCTGAACATTCTTCAGAAAACGGAAACCACGAAGTAGTGTTCTGAGAGCAGACATTTTTATCTTTCTTTTGGATTTTAGTCACCATCGAAGAAAGGTCATACAATTGAAAATTATTGCGCAAATCCTGATTCAAGGTAAAGTTTTAAAATTTAAATCATCTTGTTAATTTAACAATATTTAACTCTCTTTAAATATTGTATAAACGCTAAAATTCTTTCGTTTAAATGAAATTTTTTCTCTCATAGGGAATTTCTGATTAACAATCTAAATCATCGTTGCAATTTTACACAACTTGTGAATCAGAAAATAGTTGATATTAAAATATTCAAAATATCTAGTAAAAGATTGTCCGATCAATCACTTTGCAGCACTGGAAGCTGACAAAGCTTGGTAGTGGCAAAGTTTGCCGGAGGCACAGAGGAATTTTGGAGAACATACGACTTGTACTCTTTGTTTTGTGCCCAGACCAGCAAACTAAGTAGCTAAGTTCATAGCTAAGCAAGAGCCAGCGACAGTATCGCGTGGGCAGTTAAAGAATACAGAAAAACTTCAAGAACAAAATAAAAAAAAAACAACAATATCCTAAAAAAATCATAAAAGTTTATAGTTTAATCCTAAAAGTAATGCAAAAACTAGTTAAAAACCTTAAAAATATCGTAACTTAATTAGTAAGATGTAAAAGCATAACTTAAAGTAAAGTAAAGTAAATGAAAGAAAAAAAAACATACTATTTTAGTGTAAGTGCAGTTCTAGCATTGCTATGTAATAGAGAAAAAATAAACAAAAACTTAAGTTAGAATAGCTGTGCAAGTGGAGACTAAAAGAAAAGAAAAAGATATATACATACCTAAGTGAAAAAAAAAACAACAAAAGGAAAAAATAAAATAACTTACATGACTAAATTAAACTCTACGGGTTATTAAACTAAATTAAAAACGAGTTATTTTAAAATTTCCCTAAATAGACCTTAAAGGAAATAAAATCAATTTATAAGCAAACCAAACAAATTCGTCGCTTAAGCTTGATAAATAAGCACAGGCTGACATATTCTTTTTCAGCACAACAAAAACATCGCTGGAAGGCCTTTCATCGATCTTCATTTGTTTTGGTAAGTTTGCTTTATTACTTTTATTATTTTATATAAATTTTCTTCGCGAATAAATTAATACTAATATTTTCTATCGTGGGTATGTAAAATTATTCATATTAAGAGCATAATGTAACAATGTTAACGTAACAAAACGTCGTCTGCTCGCAGGAATTCTCACTGTTAACTTAACAGACGACGTGCTGTTAACGCTAACATTTCTACTAAGATGCACTCATCTATTTAAAACTTAATTTCGATCGTGGTGAAATTTCACTTTTGTTTACCTATAATGATAACGTTGTTGTTATTTTGTTAACTTCTGCTTCTCTCCCATCGTTATGATTTATTTTATTGTATTTTTTTTGTTGCGCTCGGCAAACTTTGACGTTTAGCCAATACATTTTTATTTTCTCCTATGATTAGTACATTTTAGCAAGCCTTGAAGTAAAGCTAAAAAGTTTTCAGTATGATGCGTAAACAATTGTTAAATTTTGTTATGAAGAAATTTTAGATAACTCAAATTTATAGTTTTCATTTTGTTTTTTTTTTTAATAAAATCAAATGTTCTCCATTGATAAATGAATTAATCTCTTCAATCATTTCTTATTAGTTTTTATCTTATTTTTGCACTCCAACGGTTTACTGAAGTAACGAAATAAAAATTTGTTTTGCTAGAATTTTGCACTGCAACAAAATTGCTGAAAATGTTTTTTTTTTGAGATAAATAATTTTTATACCAATATTCTTTAGTTTGTACTTACTCTTAATCAAATAATATTTCATATTACGGTAAATACATATTATTAATAAAAGCCAACTATAACTTAATCTATCTTATATTTTAAGTCGTATTTTGTTAGAAATTCTTAAAAAAAAAATAAGCAAAATGAACTGCAAATTAATAAGCATTTTTGTAAATTTTAAATAGGATAAATAAAATCCATATCAATATGAACTAAATATCTTTTGTTTGTTCCTTGAGGTAATGGGGTAAGCTAAATAAACTTTAATAGATTTGGGATCCTTAACAACATCACGCGCTATAAAGGATCATGGTAGGGTGGGTCAAGATGCACAAGATCTCTAATTCATCTGAGAGATCCCATTAGTTATTTTTTATAGATACTTACTTCATCTTGATTTTTTTTATCATTGTAATTTTCATTTGATCATGATTTTGGCTGGTTTAAATGCTGTTTATGAACAAATTTGGTTCATTAGCATTCCTTTTTTTTTATATTATTTTTCTTTCGGGACTCTAAATAAAAAAAATATTATGAACCTGGAAACTGGAATAAGATGGCCAAGAATCCCCCCAGCCGACTGTTTGCTAGCTGCATCAATGGGTCCCGCTGGCTTCATAATATCCAATAAACTTGTCTCCTATAAATTTGTCAAAATGCTTCTTTGACAACCAACCCAGTGTTCGTTACAACCTTGGCTGTGGACATGCATTTCATAAAATATGCATAAAAAATACTTACACACGCAAACTTCTTGCTCGGTTTGTGGGGTAAGCTGCGTTTCGCAAGACAATCAAGGTTTACCGCCTTCTAAATTATCGACTCCTGCCAAAAAAAAAGCCCTCACACGCGTTCACAAGCGAAAAAACTTGATTTTCCTTCTGCACAATCGGTGGTGGTACAGTGACACCAGAAGATAAGGTGGCATCCAGCGAAAATCTTTCTAGTCCATCTGCCGTCGAGCAAATAGCAACCATTAGAAACTTGGTTACATCTGCAGTTGGAGCACAACAAGCAGAGAGGTTGTCAAGCGTCAGCCAGCAGCTCAGCCAACTTATTGAGTAGAAAATTGGGTCCGGTTTCAGAAGGTTAAGCCTGCAAAGTTTTCCTCCATCTTAAGTAGCGAATCCAGCTCACCATCCACCTGCTCAACGAATACAAACACTTCTAGCTGTTGAACAGCAATCCTTCGAACAGCTCCTCGGTTTACCAGGACCTGGTTGCACAAATTCCAATGGTTGTAACGTTCAACATAACCATAGTGGAGCATATTTTCACACTCTCCAAAATCTTAATCCAACAAATACACTTACAGTCAGACCAGAAAAAATAGAGCACATTATTTTTAACTGGAAAGTTAAGTTTACTGGAAGTGTGGAAGGGTTGTCCGTTGAAAATTTTATACATCGTGTCAAAGCTTTGACAAAACAAACCTTGGGAGGGAATTTTGAGTTGCTTTGCCAAAACATTAGTCGACTATTAGATGGTAAAGCATCTGACTGGTTCTGGCGTTACCACAAATCAATCCGTGATAGTCGTTGGAATGACCTTTGCGATGCCTTGAGACGCCAATATAATTACTCGAGAACTGACGTTGACTATCGCGAGATGATTAGGGATCGGAAACAGGAGCAAGGTGAAGGTTTTGATGCATTTTATGGATCAATTCTCGAGCTCACTGATCGGTTAAAGCAGTAACTACCAAAAAGATGTCTTGTTGAAATTCTTCGGCGAAATCTACTTCCAACAATACAGCATGAGATACTAAACATCCAAATCTATTCTGCATCTCATTTGAGTGATATCTGCAGAAAACGTGAGTTTTTCATGCAAGATTTGCGTGAAACCAAAACTTTTTAAAGACTGTTCCACCTCGTAGGCATGTTTCTGAACTGGATCATGAATCCATTAGTCACCTTAGTCTGGAAGATGCTTGTAGTATTGATTATGCCATATCATTGGTATGCTGGAATTGCAGGAAAAACGGTCATCGATATCAGTGGCGACATGTTGTTACTTCACTGTCGAAGCGAACATCGAAGCGAAGTTTTCGATCTGGCAGTATGTTGCAATATTTTCGTTCGACAGGCGATTTGGTTTGTTTCGAAGCTATATTCGAACATTTAACAGCTGCATGCAAGTTTTTTTCTGATACTTGGCATGCTAAATAACGGGAATCAATAATAAAAAAACCATTTAAACTAATAATAATAAATTGCTTATTTTCAACAAATAACATTGGAAAAAATAAAGTCAACTTAATTTGAACAAACAGTTCTAAGGTAACTTTATATATACTTTTTTTAAAGCCAATACTTTTATTATTTCACTAACTTAAAATCGTTATTTAACACTTCTTTGTTAAATAAATAATATATAATAAATAAAACCATGCTTAAATGGATAAATATTTCCATTTATATTTACTTCACTTCTCGAACACTGCCACCAAAAAAAAGTGATATTTTATCGCGAAGATCGCCTGTCGAAAGTGTTACAACATACCGACTTTCGATAATTTCGACAACTTTAAAACTTTCGAAGTTACAACATGTTACCACAGGATTGTTTAGGTGATCGAAAAGTCTTTTGCTATGGTTGTGGCGTGCCCAACACATATAAGCCGAGTTATAGAAAATGTGGTAGTACAAAAAACTTTCAGCCGAGTGCACAGAAAAGTCGAAGAACAAATCGTCGATAGCGTCAAAGAACAAATCGACCAGTACGGAGACCGACTAGAGCTAGCTTCTCATTCCTCTGGTTCAAATAAAACTAAAACTGAAACCGAAATTTCGATAACGACAAAGCAGCAACAGATCATGTCACGGTCTTTAAGACCTTTAAAGCTATTTCATGTGAGATTGAGTGAATATAACGAAGCTCGCAATAGAATTTTTAATAATTTTTCTTCTCCAAAGCTACCAACAAGGGCCGGATTACGTATGCGCTCTTTTTGGAAAAAGTTAGCTGTAACCGGAAGTTGTTGGTAAGTGCCGTTCTTGATAAGCCGTAGTATATTCGCCCCTACGCTAGAGGCAAAGTGTCTTTATTTGTCAAACAAATTACAGGCTTATTGGTTACAGGCGCGTCTATTTCTTGTATTGGTGCACAAACTACATCTGAATTTTTACTTTCAAATATCGCTTTTTCAAAATTTAAGTCGTTTATAAAGACAGCTGATGGCAAATCGCAAACTGTCCTTAGTAGTGTCGAAACTGAAATCACATTTTGATGTACTTCAAAGCCCTTTCAAATATTTATAGTCCCAGTTTAACCCAGAATTTTTTCTTAGAAATTGATTTTTGGAAATCTTTTAACTTGTAACCTGCTGGACTTGTTTCTGAAATTAGTTCATCAGAAAAGCTTGATGATTCAAACAAATATGCTTTATCTCATAAGCAACAAAATGAACTGCAATCTGTTATCCTATCATTTCCGTCGTTCGAGAAGGAAGGCCTCGGTAAAACAAAAGTTTTATCTCACAATATCGACGTTGGCGATACAAAACCAATAAAACAGCGGCACTTTCCTGTTTCTCCAGCGATGGAAATCTTGATTTACGAAGAAATTAATAGGATGTTACAGTTGGGAGTTATAGAAGAGTCCGATAGTGCTTGGTCCTCACCCATAGTTTTGGTTCGAAAACCTGGCAAAGTTCGATTGTGCCTTGATAGTCGCAAAGTAAATGCGGTGACTGTCAAAAATGCATACCCGTTGCCAAACATTGACGGTATATTGAGTAGGCTCCCTAAAGCTGAGTTTATAACAAGCTAAGACTTGAAGGATGATTTTTGGTATATATCACTTGATGTTGCAGCGAGGGACAAGACCGCATTTACTGTGCCCGAACGTCCCTTATATCAATATAAAGTAATGCCATTCGGACTTTGCAATGCGCCCCAAACTATGTCTCGTATAATGAACAAAATTCACATTTGCGAACAGAAGTTTTTGTATATTTAGATGATCTTCTGATTATTTCAGATTGCTTTGAAAAGCACTTGTCAGTACTTCAAGAAGTCGCGAAACAGTTGCGCATATCAGGGTTGACAATAATCGTCAAAAAGAGCAAGTTCTGCTTAAAAGAAGTTTGGTACTTGGGACATATAGTCAGAAATGGAACCATTCGAATTGATCCGGAGAAAGTTTCCGCTATACCCGAATTCCCTATTCCGAGATCCGTGAAGCAGTTAAGACGATTTCTAGGTATGTCGGGTTGGTACCGGAAGCTCATCAGGAACAATGCTTCGGTCACCTCGCCTCTTACTGGTTTTCTGAAAACTAACAGAAAATTTGCTTGGAACGGTGAAGCCCAGAAAGCTTTTGAGGATTTAAGGTCCATCTTGTCTACTGCCTCTTCATAACACTAACTTCTCACAGCCGTTTTAAATACACTGTGATAGCTAAACCGGAATAGGAAGTGTGTTGGTTCAAATAAATGTGGAGGGTGAAGAGTTTCCTATTGCATTTATGTCTAAGAAACTCAACCAATCCCAACGCAACTATTCCGTTACCGAGCAAGAGTGCTTGGCAGCAATGCCTAGCATTAAAAAGTTTAGAGGCTATGTGGAAGGACATGAGTTCACGGTGATTACAAATCACGCGTCATTAAAGTGGCTCATGTCCCAAACAAACCTCAATTCACGGTTGGCAAGATGGGCTTTGAAGCTTCAAGGTTTTACGGCTAAAATTCAGCACAGGCGAGGTAGTCAGAATATAGTTCCAGATGCACTTTCAAAGGTACATACCGACGACCTGTCTGCCCTGGACTCCGGTGATTTCGTTAATCTTGATTCGCAGCATTTTCGATCAGATGAATATAAGGATCTTCTTAAGAAGATAGAGGCAAATCCTGAGAAAGTTTCAGACTTGAAAGTTGTGGACAACTTTGTTTATAGACGAACCGAGCACATGACTGCCAAACAGCTGTACGACGACCTTGTGTGGAAGCTATGGATGCCGAAAGATATGATTCGGGAGGTTTGACAAAAGACACATGATGATCACTTGTCAGCACATGGCGGTATCAATAAAACTATTGAGCGAATTCGCCGCTATTATTTTTGGCAAGGTTAAGTTACTGATGTCAAAAATTACATAAATTTATGGAAAGTGTGCAAGTGTACCAAACACGCGAATTATATATTGTGATCACCCATGGCAAAACGTCAGAGACAAAAAGATTATTTCAGAAGCTTTACGTGGACTTTTTGGGTTTGTACTCTCGCTCTCGTTTTGGGAATGTTAGGATTTTCATAGTATTAAATCACTTTTCAAAATTTCCTTTCTTAAAACCGGTAAAAAAATTCAATTTCAAATTGAAAAGGGATTTAATGCTAAGTTGGCCCCAACATTCATCAGGGCGAGAGTTAGGCGGAAGCTGGGTTCATGCTACTACGAACTGGAAGACCCGAGTGGCTGTCCTGTTGGTACTTTTCATGCCAAGGACATCCGGCAGTAGTCTGGTCGAATATCTGCGCTACAAGCGGGATCATCCTTTGTGGTTTCCCCCAAAGTCTGATTTTGGCAGGGGAGGGGGGGAAATGTACCGGCGCTTGTAGCTTATAAATTATTTGTCTCAGATATTTTAGTTTTCACTCCTTTCAATCACCCTATGATTGACTTTCCGACCAACAAGTTTGAAAGTGGTCAACTTTATGATCCGCTCTCACTAGCGATTAATAATGGTCCCTTATATCGAAATAAAATAAAATAACCAAAATGGCGATTTACAAATTTGTAAAATCACGCCTTAAAACGAAGGTGAAATTTAAGCTGCTGATTTAAGCTGCAAGACCTTTAAACTAATTTTCTATGCAGAACTGTGTGAAAAATCAGTTATTCCTAAATTTTTCATCATCATTAAAATTCGGTACAACATTTATCACCTTCTCATTAATTATCCATAACGGAAAGAGCATCGAGGGATTAGTTCTAAACGCTAAACGCTAAAATTAATTCGAAGGATCAAGACTACATTGACTCCTTTGAGAAATTGAAGAAATTGATTAAAGCGGACCCTATACTTGTTCACCCCGATTTTACTAACACGTTTACACTTATTACGGATGCAAGTAATTTTGCATTAGGAGCAGTCCTTATGCAAGGTAATAAGACAATATGTTATGCTAGCCGTTCATTAAATGGTCACGAAAAGAACTATAGTACCATAGAGAAAGAACTGTTGGCTATAGTCTGGGCAACGAAGTATTTCCGCCCATATCTTTTCGGCCGTAAGTTTATAATAAAAACAGACCATCGCCCACTTGTATGGCTAAATAATTTAAAAGAGCCAAATTCCAAGTTACAACGTTGGAAAATCAAGCTAAACGAATTTGATTTTAATATAGAATACATTAAAGGTAAAGAAAATGTTATAGCAGACGGACTGAGTAGAATTGTTTACGAAGAATCAAGAATCGAAGATGTATCAATAAATCTAAATGAATTATTCGAAGAGGATATTGAGACTGTGCACAGTGCAGAAACTGACAGTACTCATTTTATTCCAGTTACGGAAAAACCTATTAACCTCTTTAGAAATCAGTTGATACTTGAGGACTCACCCATTGAGTCATGTCGTACAAGGATATTGTTTAAAAAAAAAATAAGGTGGACTTTGAAGTTAAACCCACAAAGTAATATTTTAAAATTAATGCGAGAAAAGATACCAGAGAAAGGAATGATAGCAGTATTTTGCTCTAGTGATAAGCTTTAGTTTAAGTTTCAAAATTTCTATATAATATATTTTGCAAACAACAGAAATCTCAAAGTTCTGAAATCTAACCAAATATTAGAAGACATAACTGACAGAGAAAAATTACTTAAAATTATAGAAAAAGAACATTTAAAAAACAATCATAGGGGGATAAATGAAATCTTCGCAGAAATAAAAACGCACTACTATTTTCCGAGTATGCAAAAAGAAATTCAAAAGTATATAAATAATTGCGAAACGTGTAATTTGGCGAAATTCGACCGAAGCCCAATTAAACACAACCTTAATGTCACAGAAACTCCGACAAAACATAATGATATGGTTCATTTCGATATTTGGTTTCCAAAAGGAAATATTATGTATCTTACAAGTTTAGACAAACTTACGAAATACGCAACCGCACATCTTTTAAAGGATAGAACTTGGATCTCAATAATAGAAGGAACAAAAGCTAGAATACAATACTTAGGGAAACCAAAACTTCTTATCACAGATAACGAACTAAATACAACTTCAATAAGACAATTTCTAAAAGATTACTATATAAACTTTCACATCACCACACCGTACCTAAAGACTGGAAAAGGAGACGTAGAAAGACTGCACGGAACACTTAACGAACATGTTCGACTTTTTAACGCAGATCCCAACAATACTGATGATGTTCAGGAACAGGTATTTAAAGCAGTAACTTCTTACAATAATTCAATCCATTCAACTACCAGAATGAAACCCATAGATTTTTTAAATAACGTTATTTCTGAAGACGAAATTAAACAAATCTCGAAAATAATCCATGAAAATAAAATAAAAAAATAGATAAAATTAATAAGAATACGAATAGGAGTAACGATGCAAATTTTAAGAATAGATTCGTTAAAAACTATAGAGTAAGCAAGTCAAAGCCAAAATACAAAGAAATTTCTAACTACAGAATAGAGGACAATCACATAAAATCCAACCAGAATAAATTCAAAAAAATTTATAAATCACAAGTTAAAAGGAAATATAAATTCCAAGGCCTTAACTGACTCACGAAAATTTTACAAAAAAAAAAAAATAAATAAATAATAATACTAATGCAAATATTGTGTAAACAGAACAGTTTAAATTGATTTAAGCTTGAAAAATCTTTCAAAATTAATTTTTAACGTTAAATTAAATTCCAGGCAGAAATGATGATGGCTCTGGAAATTTTGTTATTGGCACAAGTAATGACCACTACCGCATTTCTCCAAATTGATACCATACAAACTGAACTAGGTTACGCAGAAATTCAAATTAAAAAATTAGAAATAACTAATAATACTGATATAGTACTACATATAATTAACCCCAAAGAAATTTATGACATTGTCAACCAAATTGAAAAGAATCTAGATAAGTTAGATACCGACAATAAAGAACTTTTAGAAATAGAAATAAGAATAGTTAAAGCTAAAGTTATGTCAATAGCTCCTAACACTATTTTGAGGAAAAAGAGGGGACTCATAAATGCTGCAGGTACTCTTTATAAATGACTTTTCGGCCTCATGGACGATAACGACAGGGAGGAAATCTTAGAACATTTAAAGATAACTGAAGAAAATAACCACAATTCCATAACAACGTTGAATAAACAAATTTTTATCAATAAGCATTTCAATGAAACGATTAATATTTCGAAAAAAGCAGTTGAACAAGATAGGATTAAAGTTAAAGACATTCTAGGTGAGGTAAAACAACGACACAACGAAATAGCTAGGAGACTCCTATACACTGACCAAATGTTGAAATTAAAATTTATTGAAGACAAAATTAACCATATTCAGGATAACATCGCATCTGCCAAACACGGTCTAGTACATCCGGGAATTCTCACACCCCAAGAAATTGAAAATTATAATATTAATTTTTACAAACTAAAACTCATCAGAATAGGAATGATGACTTACAAAGACAATTCACTCATACTAGCACTGAAAATTCCACGAAACTACATCTCAACTGACTTAAAACTAATTACTCCATTACCAAATCGAAAGTATTTAGAAATAAATGAAATGAACGAGTACATTGTCACAATAAACAATAAAATTTACACCTACAAAGAAAATGCAATAATGAAAGAACTCAAAGAAAGTAAAAATTGTGGTTATAAACATAACTATAGATTAAGACGGAATAACAAAACAATTATTGATGAATTGGATAGTGAAACATTGTTAGTAAAAAATGCAATAAATATAAGAATTAACCATAATTGTGACGACAGAAAGATTGTATTGAATAAACATTACCTAATAAATTTTTCAAATTGTAGCATTGAAATGAGCAATAAAACATTTTAAAATAGGAAAAATATAGAACACGAAAAATATTTTTACCCTAATAACGATATGAAGGTGACATTTGAAAAACAAATTACGTTTGAAGACATAAAAATCAATCAAGTTGAAAATATTAAACTTATAAATGAATTAAAATATCATAAAAATTTATCTTATGGTTTTAATATAATTTTGTGCTAGCTACAATTGTAATAATATACTTTTATATAAACAAATGTAAGAAACAGAAAAATGAAGTAAATATAGATTTAAATGTAATTCCTAGTTCAACAGGGACTGTTGAATCTGGGGTTGGTGGAGTAACGTATTGTCCAGCTGCTGGTCCACTCAAATGACCAGCATACGTGACTTTTTAACGTTTTGTCAGTTGGCCGTTTTTCAGCGCATCGTTCCCACGCAAGCGTCAAATGCGTAGTTGACACTTTTCGTGAGAACAATGCAGCTGCAGTATTTAATAAGAACATTATTTATGTATGTATGTTTAAGTTAGCTATAAGATGTTTTGAAAAATAAA
This sequence comes from Dichetophora obliterata, assembly GCA_963920525.1. Taxonomy (NCBI): domain Eukaryota; kingdom Metazoa; phylum Arthropoda; class Insecta; order Diptera; family Sciomyzidae; genus Dichetophora; species Dichetophora obliterata. Next base: position 125,336,808 of record OY986435.1, read on the forward strand.
GATCATGTATGTTTAAGTTAGCTATAAGATGTTTTGTAAAATAAAGATCAGTTTAAGAACAACTCACAAACTAAACGGTTTGTTTTATTGAATTTATATAACTATATACTTATCAAAAATACATAAAAAAAATCTTCTACTGTACTTTAATTTAGTAAAAAGCAATTTGTTGGAAGTTTTCTGAATTTTTGAATTATTCAAACATACGTATCTCTGGCGGAAAAAATCCGACAATATTCCAGTTGACAAGAAACTCTTCGTTTTTCATCAATTTGTACATCGGCATGGTTTTTGTTAGTCAGAAAAGTTTTTTATACAGTCCCAGAAGTTAAAAAGTAAAAAAAATCGGTTATTTTTCGCGACTTTTCAATAGTTTTTGGCTAACTACGAGATTTATAGTGATCAGATAGCAAAATTAACGCCATTGTGTACATCAGACCAAATATCATATTATTCAAGCTTAAAAACTTTCAATTCGTTATTTAATGTTACCTTATACGGCAGTTTAACATGTCGGAATAATAACTACCGGGCGTAATATATAAAATTGACTCTCGCGACCTCTAAATTTTAATATTTTTTATAACTTAAAGTTTTTTCTAAATGACCTTGTTATTTATTATGTTGATTTTAAATGATTTATATTTAAAATCAAGTATGATTTAAACTATCAAACATTTAGAATTTGTGTATTTAAATCATACAAAATCAACATAATTTTTTTATAGCATTTCAAGAACTTCATTTTTAGGCATCATACAACCTGTTTTTCATATTAGGAACATGAAACACAATACTTTATTTTTTTTTTGTCACCCTACTGTTCCTCTTTGAAGCCAACGAAGCTGATGGTGTCTCTTCTTGCATCTTCATTTGACAACTGAGATGCTGCCATAGAAGCGTCATATGTATCCCAAACTGTGAAATAAAAGATATACATATATTTAAGTTCTGATATAAAATCTTAGCTTTTTCAGACAAACCATTGTCAATGCTCTCGTCGGCTAGTACGTGTGTGAAACTTGATTTGTAGCTGCCAATTATTTTGTGTATGTCTTCATACTACTCCCAATCGCACCTCCACTTGGGCCAACAGTCTTCCGTTCCTGTCTAATATATTTAAATTCACCCAAATGGCATTATTCTTCTATAATTGCTTACAAACCTGTACTTTTTGCTAAGTTATTTATTCGTTTTCGGAGCTCGGCTTATTTTTGCATATTTTCCCCACTGTAATGTATACACCTTTACATTATAAACTACTTATAAATCACATTAAAACAAACAACTATAAAACCTATTTAAAAAGATACACACCTTTATGGTACGTATCACCTTACTCTATTTTACTATATTATACTAAGATAATATTCTTACAATAAGAACATATGTTCATACTAAGCACTACTATCTATTTCATTCGCACACATGTACTCATATTGCTGAATACAAAATACATAACATTACATTTTTACTTTTACTCCTACACAAATATGTTAACATATGATAATGTTTACGTTTTCTAATAATCTAAGTCTACTCACTCACACACATTATACTACTATTACTAAATTACAAACATGTATACGATATTCTACTATTACTTTTACACTAATTTAAGAACATATGATTCTGTATACTTTTTAAATACAAAAACAATTGTAACCTAGCTTTAAGACAAAATACCGTTATACCGTTACACTATAAAATAACGAACAAATTTCAAATAAAGTCAATCAGTCTTGAGCTTCAAATAAGCTGCCGACTTTTTCATTTTTAATAAGTCTTGAGCTTTAAAAGCTGCGAAAAGGCATAAAAAGGTTAATAAAATTGCGCCTGTGGCGAACTTCGCCGGCAAGCAAAAGGCAGGTCCTAGAACTTATTTTTATGGAAGGCGAGTCCTTTTTTTATTCTTTTTAAATAAAAAAAGTCCTGCCAGGCCAGTTGCAAACAAAATTGCCAATGGCAGAAACTAGCGTACTAACGTTCCTGAAAACGCACGAGGAGGAGTACGCACGAAGACAAAAACGCATCAAGGAGGCCATTAGGACGGCCATCCCTATAATTAATAAGCCAAAACCGAGACGCGGAGGACGGCTAGTACAACAACGAAGACGACTGGCTAGTTTACGCAGAATAATAAATAGTGATCCACCACCATCTTGGCAAACAGCCACGGAGATTTGGTTTAAAATTAACGAGCTGGATATTGAACTAGAAGAACGCAGCAAACAACACAAAAACCAGCTATTCATCGAATCATTTTTATTTGCATTTATTGTTCACCATTTATTTTACAATATTATTAACATTTTTAATATTTCTTTTGATTTAATTTTTTTTTACAAAATATAAACAATAAATTTATAATCATGGACGTTTCGCATTGTTAGTTCTATTCACTTTTTTTATAGTAATCAAGTACATTTGATGTTTAAAAAAAATTTACTTTCCTTGCTTAGCACAGACCATATATAAACAAAAACTCCTTTATGTGAAGTTAATTTTGCAATATTGAGCCCGTATTAAAATCAAATCATTTTTGCAATATTTTTGCTTATTAAAACAATATTATCTAATTAATAAATAATTTACACTTTAAATATTCGCCAAATCTAATCTTTTGATATTTTTTTTATTACATATATTGTTGCTCTTCTTTTGCTCTAAATGACTAACTTTTAGTATTTACACACTCACACATACAACTCGATACGCATCAAAACAAACTTTCCGCGAAAAATAAAATAACATCACGCAACGTACCTTTTAATGAAATAATATGCAATAACAATACTAATATCTTATTAATATAAATACACTTGCAAAATTGGCCATACCTTAATTTAACAATTTTTTTAATTTTTTCACACGCGATAATGAATACGAACTTATAGGCGGCCGTCATTTTTTTGCAATAACTAGTTTTTAGTTATCTGACGTTTCTTTCATGCTTATTCGTATTCAGCGACGAGTACTTGTTGCGCCATCTGCACGTTGAACTTTCAACGAAACAAAAATGACAAGTTTGCTACTGGCACAGGGTGATAAGAAATAATAAAATTTTTAGATCATGAAAAATTAATATTAAGGGTATTCATATATGAATGAATACGCTAAAAAATAAAATAGTGTTGATTGAAAAACTAAAAAGCAACTTAAAAAAGAGTAACCAAAGAGAATTTTTAAAACAATACATAGAGCTCAAATTGAAATACATTGAAAATCTATAAATCGAAATTGATAATATTTCAATTGAAGAAAATGAAAGTTATGAAATTTTAAAACTAAAATTTAATAATTTTCACGAAGAACTATTAAAAACAATTGAAACATTACCGCTAAAAGAAAAAATAGTAAAGAAGTATTTAAAGAAAATATTTTGTTAAATATGACCAATTTTGATATAAATATAGTAGGTAAAAACCTACAAATTTTTAAATAAAATTTTACACATTTGGAAGATTTTGGAGTCCAACCAGAATTATTACATGATATGTTGAAAGATGAAGATAAAGAAGTTTTCATAAAATATGTTTACAATTTTAAATTAACGGCACAAGAACGAAGTATTTTAGGACGTTCAAATAGGCCAACGACATTTGAAGAGTTAAAAAATTCATTAGAAAAAGCTTATCCGACTCCAAAAACTTAGCAACAAGTACTAAGTGAACTTGGTACACTCAAACAAACTAATGAAAGCATATCTGAATTCAGAAAAAAAATATTAGAAATCACTGAACAATTAAGTTCATTTGAAATAAAAACTGTAACTAATCCGAGTCTAGAAGCAAAAACGGCAATATATAAATTTAACGAAACCATGGCATTAAATGTTTTTACTAAAGGTGTTTATTCCGAATTTCGGACCATTTTATTGGCAAATACACCAAAAATATTTAATGAAGCCGTTGAAAGATGTTTAACAGCAGAAGAAAGTTTATTCTCGGACAAAAACACAATTTTTCAAATTCAAAACAGAGACAATTTTAGAAACTCTAGAGATCAGTAAAACAGAAATAACTTCAGATATAACTATAATTCACAAAACAATTACAGAAATAATATATAAAACTATCGAAATAATAACATCTCAAATAATAATTACAGAAATAATAATTTTGTATATTCACAATATAACAATAACACATATAGAAACAATAATTTTCATAATGCAAACAGAAACAATCATTCACTATATTTTTCAAATAATAATCCAAATAGAAACAATAATTTCTCAAACCGAAACAATAACTATCAAAACAATTTCAATAGAACTCAAAATAGAAATAACGAACAGGGAAACGCCCATGGCTGGGTACCAGATACTGTTGCCCGCAGAGGCCAAAATTAATTTTCAAAATTACTCAAAATTTAACAAATTATATAACTTTGCTGTGTAAAAATAACAATAAATATTTAACATTTCTAAAACAAACAATATAAATGACATTAATACTAAAAACATTTCACAATTAACGGGCATAATGCAAGAAGCAATTGAATGCATAGGCACAACAAATTTAAATTGTTTTGCAGAAAGGGATGAGTTGTGGTGAAATTGCTTCGCATTTGGATCTAAGGGTTACTAGAAGCAGAATCCAACAAGTTTGGGATGAAATTCTAATGTCAGTTATGAATCGCCCTTCTCTTAACCCAGGCTTCTACCATGACACATTGCGGCCAGTCTAGCATATGCCGAAAAATACAAATTTTGTGAGAAAGAATTTGGGAATGTCATATTAAGTGATGAGAAATGGTTCAACGTTGACGAGCCCGACGGTTGGCAGAAATACCAAAACAATGTGCGATAGCCACGACAAATTAGGTATGCGCGTAACCATGGGCGGGGATCATTGATGATTTAAGCCGGTTTCAGATACTTTGAAAGTCTCCCCTGTTATTAATTACATGCAAATCGAATGCACAAATGTAAATTGAGTTAATAGATGATGTGTTTATTGAGTTCAAATGCTTTAAATATCAGGATAACTGGACTTTTCAGCATGAAAACGCACCAAAAAATCCTTTCCGAGCCACAAATGACTTTCAATAAATCTGAACTATACCCGTACTGTAGTGACCTGCTGTAAGTCATGACTTGAATCCTATCGAAAAACTGTGGAGCATTTTTTTCGGCCCAAGTTTATAAAAACGGTTGCCAGTTCGAGTCGGTGAAGCACCTGAAAACAGTTATTTAAGATTAATAGCAGAAAATTGATGGCTCCATCCTCAGATCGTTGATGTACTTCATGTCTTTCATGCATAACCAAGTCATTTATAAGAAAGGAAGACATATTCTTACATAAAATCTGTATACATTTATATTTTATTCCATAAAGTCAATAAAAATAGGTTTTGCACACATAAATATTTTCTATGAACTTTTTTAATACATTATATTTTTCAATAACAAGTTTTTAAATAAGATATATTTTGTTTTACATATACTTCCTTAATACTATTTCAATAAAAAAATTATATAAAAACAAATGAAGTTATGTTTGCTTAGAATTGCATTTGAAGTGTTGCACATATAATTATTTTACTGAGGTAGTTGAAAATGATTTCCCTATCGCAACCGATGGAATCATAGGGCGAGACATTTTAGAAAAATATATGTCAAAAATAGATTTTGAAACATATACACTTATTTTGATTATAAAAGAAAAAGGATATGTTTTACCTATAATTTTACATGAATTACATAAAATAAATATTATTATTCCTGCCAGATCAGAATCAATAATACCGATTAATATTAAAGTCGAGGAAGACAGCATTGTTTTAAATAAAGAAATAGAAAATGGAGTATTTTTGGGCAATAGCTTAATACCAGCAAATCGCAATGTTCATGTAAAAATCTTAAATACAAATGATAAAAATGTAACATTAAGTAAACTTGATTTTGAAACTAAACCATTAAAGAATTATAATATATTTTCTTGTAAAATCAACAATGACAAAAATAGACTTGAAAAATTACTACAAACGTTAGACATTGGTTGCAACGACCCAGATGACAAATCATCAATAATAAATATTATTAAACAATACGAAGACATTTTTCATCTCCCTGGAGAACACTTAAGTACAAATTATTTTTACACACAGACTATACCAACAACAGATTCGACCTCGGTATACATTAAAAATTACAGACTTCCACAAACACAACTAAAAGAAATAAATGAACAAGTCGACCAACTTTTATCCGACAATATAATAGAACATTCAGTTAGCCCCTAAAACTCACCATTACTTGTGGTTCCAAAAAAGTCAACGAAAAGAAATGGTGACTTGTAGTAGACTTTCGTAAACTGAACGAAAAATAGTAAACGACAAATTTCCGTTAACAAAAATAGAAGACGTTCTTGACAGACTTGGAAGAGCTAAATACTTTTCGACTTTAGACATGACCAGCTCTTTCCACCAGATTAACTTAGACGAAGACTCACGACCGTTAACTTCTTTTTCGTCTGGAAATGTACATTTCCAATTTAAACGTTTACCATTTGGATTGAAGATATCATCCAACAGCTTCCACAGAATGCTGACTATCGCATTAAGTAGTTTAGATACAGAAGCTTTTATTTATGTAGACGATATAATTGTTTTCGGTTGTAGTTTAGGACATCATAACGAAAGTTTTTGACAGATTAAGAAAATATAATATAAAATTAAATTTAAATAAATGTTGTTTTCTAAAGTCAGAAGTCATTTACCTTTGGCATCTTATTACGGCCAATGGAATTAAAACCGACCCATCTAAAAACAAAATAGTTAAAGAATATCTGATACCAAAAAAAGCGGACGAAGTAAGAAGGTTTGTTGCTTTCTGCAACTACTACCGAAGATTTATACCGAAATTTGCCGACTTTGCTAAGAATTTAAATTCTCTTTTAAAGAAAAATACAAAATTTTACTGGAACGAAAATTGCCAAAAATCATTCTATGAACTAAAAACAAAACTTTTAAATCCCCCGATACTCCAATATCCCGATTTCAATAAACCATTCATACTCACCACAGACGCTTCTAATTATGCTCTCGGTGCAGTTTTATCGCAAGGCGAAGTAGGCTCAGACTTACTAATTTCATATGCAAGCAAATATCTTGCAAAACATTACCTGAACAAACCAATTATTGAGAAAGAGCTCTTAGCTATACACTGGGCAATCAATTTCTTTCGACCCTACCTTTACGGTAGAAAATTTTCGGTTCTAACAGACCACCGCCCACTAGTGTCTCTTTTCTCACATAAAAATCCGTCATAAAAAATGACACGCATTAGATTAGACCTTTGCGATTATGATTTCAACATTGTTTACAAAATAGGAAATATGAATACTAATGCTAACGCATTATCGCGAATAGAATTAAACAGCGTTTCCCTAAAGGCTATGATTCCAACAAATACAGAAGATGGCAAAAATATACTAGCTATTACAAGAGGTATGATAAAAAATAAACATACGCAAAATAATGATTTCAACAAAACGCATTGTAATTCCCATAAAAAGCGTCATGAACTTTTTGTGTGGGATTGTACATTCATTATTAAGGTTCAATACAGAAAAAGATTTTAAGGGCACCCAATTTGAAATTAATGATGAGGAATTAATTATACGACGTAGTGATAATCCACTGTTCACACCGCTGACTTTGGAGAAGCTATCATCAAAAATGTATAATTTAGGAATTGAAGAGTTAGCGCTAAAGAGGAATGATGATATACAATATTTAAAACCATTGAAATGGATAAATTCAAAGAAATTTATAATAATTTAAAAAGAAAAATTAAAATTTGAAAATTTTAATATATAATGAACCAGAAAGAATAGTCGACAAAGTAATACAAAATCAAATAATCGAAGAATACCACCATTCAACACACGGAGGTCACCTCGGTAAAAGAAAAACAATAATGAAAGTTAAATAAAAATACATATGGAAAAATATGAATAAAATGATAAAAAACTACATACTCAATTGCGATAAATGCAAATTAAACAAACAAACATACAAAAGAAAAGGTAACAATGACAGGCACACTAAGTACCAGTTTTGAACTCGTTTCAATCGACAGAGTAGGTCCTCTACGTTTATCAAATAATTATAGACATATACTAACGTGTCAGTACCACTTGACAAAGTACGTAATAGCATGTCCAATGGAGACAAAAGACGCCAAAAATTGTTGCCAAAACATTAATTGAAAATTTAATTTTAATATACGGTCACTTTAAAATTATAAAATCGGATAGAGGCACAGAATTTCTCAATGAATTAATGCCGGAAATATGCAGTCTTTTGAACGTTGAGCAAATATTTGGTACTCCATATCACCATGAGACTCTGGGCTGGATAGAGAGAAACCATCGAGTATTAAATGAATATTTGCTAAATTTTTGCAAAAATGAAGAATGGGATCAATGGATCCCATACTTAACTTTTTCATGTAATACAACGCTTCATGTTGATACTAATTATACACCGTTTGAGCTGATTTTTGGAAAACTTGCAAATCTTCCAAATGATAATCATTTCGAATCAATAGTATATAATACAGACAACTACGCGCAAGAAATTAAACATAGATTAAAATACTCTTTACAAAAAGCAAAAGAATTAATAAATATTGCAAAAACGAATAGAATTAAAAAAGATAAAAATATAAACCCGTTAAATTTAAATATTGGAGATAAAGTTTTAATAAAAAGGATGAATAGAAAAAAATCAATCTCCTTATATTGGTCCATTTATAATTGTAAACAAAAAAGGAGTAAATTCAATAACTAATATCAATGGAAAGCTAAAAGAATACCATAATAATATGTCAAAAAATATTTGTGAACAATTTGTATCTTTTTATTTAAATTTTGAACACATAAATTAATTTTAAATTGAGTTCTTAAATTAATATTAAAATATTGTTTTTAGATAAAACACAAAAAAAATAATGTTTCATAAATTTCAAAATAATTTTTTTGTCTTTACGGTACGTATCATCTTATTCTATTTTACTTTATTATACTAAGATAATATTCTAACAATAAGAACATATGTTCATACTAAGCACTACTATCTATTTCATTCGCACACATGAACTCATATTGCTGAATACAGAATATATGACATTACATTTTTACTTTTACTCTTACACACATATGTTAACATGATTATGTTTGATGATTATGATGATTATGTTTAAGTTTTCTAATAATCTAAGTCCACTCACTCACACACATTATACTACTATACAATATTCTATTATTACTTTTACACTAATTTAAGAGCATATGATTCTGTTTACTTTTTAAATACAAAAATAATTGTTAACTAGTTTTAAGACAAAATACCGTTATACCGTTATAATATAAAAGAACGAACAAATTTCAAATAAAGTCAATCGGTCTTGAGCTTCAAATAAGCTGCCGACTTTTTAATTATTAATAAGTCTTGAGCTTTAAAAGCTGCAAAAAGGCATAAAAATAGCGCCTGTGGCGAACTTCGCCGGCAACCAAAAGGCAGGTCCTAGAACTTATTTTTATAGAACGCGAATCCTTTTTATATTCTTTTTAAATAAAAAAAGGCGCGTACTTTACACCACTAATCACCACATCTGATAAATTTTGGATGCTGTCGGATTGCAGCAAAACATGATTTTGATACAAGGAGTTTAAAGCTTTGGCTATGTTCAGTGCTACCCATCGCTCACATTTCAGAAAACCACTGAATTCCAATTTTACATTCTATGCTTTTGTAGTACGGATCTCTAGATGCCTTGAAACAAAAATTTGGAATATTGAGAACATACATATAGTTTCCATATAGGATATAAAGAGAGTGAGTATAGACGAATCACTGTGTCTATATACCTGCATAAACGGCTATAGAAGCGGAAATAACGTCAGTATCTTTACAAAAATTTAACAGTGTATTCTCGGAAGACTATATTTTTGAAATATAAAAAAATCTATTTCATATAAATTCTAGACCACACACATAAATTCAAAAAAATTTTGAAAACTTCAACACACCCTAAAATATAATTGTGTAGCAGTTTTTTTATGCTTTTTATATAAATGAACCTTACCAATATCTTCCTCTTTAATTGATGAACTATGACACATTTTTTCTGTCATTAATGTGATTTTTTCAGCAGCGTTTTGTTTATTTGCAGTAGTTTCCTCAAAATCCAACGATAGTTTCTCAAGCAACTCCAAAATTATTCGAATATATTCTAAACCAACATTTTTCCAAATAACGTTTGTATTGTTTTTATTTTTTGATCGCCTTCGAAATCGCTCTTGAAGTTCGAGATTTTTGTTTGCATTACTAGTTGGAACAGTTTTGTAAATATCACGATCAAAAGTAATTTGCTCAACAATTTTCAATAGTTTATGAAAATAGGTTTTATTATTTATTGATAAAATGTCTAAATTCTTTTTAGCAAGCTTAACAAACTTTATTATATTCTCACGGGTTAAATGAAATGCTTGCTCTGGACGTTTCAGCATTCTATTTATTTCTCCCTCTAACAGAGTAGTGGCAAATTCTCTAAGTGGATTCAGAAATGTTGAGTTGCTTCTCTGAAATAAAAATAAATATTTAAGATGAAAACACAAAAGCATTTTTATGGGCTCAAAGAAATAAAGCAGAATGAAATAAGAAACCAATGAAATGTTGGAAAAATATATGAAATACCGTCCAAAATTTACAATTAAAAAGTTAATTAACGTTTGAACAAGAAAAAAACACATTTTGAAGTAAAACATCTTTAAGCACGCTTGATACTTGGGTGTAAGCTGGTGAATGCGTAACGGAAGTTTCAACGGAAGAGTCCAACGGAAGTTCCAGAAAGAGAGAGAGAGCAGTTAAACAGCTACTGCAACGATTAAAATTTGTTTGTGTACATAACTAAGCGTACGCTTTGTACTGAACAAACCTGTACTAAACTGCACAATGGGTTTGTGTACATAGCTAAGCATGGTTTGTGCAGTACTGAGCATACGTTTAGCTATGAACACAAACCAATTTTAAACATTACAGTAGCTGGTGAACTGTTATATTAAGTGCAACTGGAATAATTTTAATGTTTAGGTAAGTTCTAATACCAAATATTTGTATTGTGAATTTTCGGGTGAATATTACAAATTATAGCAGGAAGTGACACAGACTCTGGGTATGAAAGTGGTGCTTCAGGACCATCAACTAAGAAATGCAGCGTGATATGCAGCGTTCCTTTTTCCCTCTACTAATACGCGGCATTTTACTCTCGACATTTTTATTGAAGTAAGACTTCTTTACGCACACTTGACACATGGGAGTAAGCTGGCGAATGTGTAGAAAAAAGAGGCAAACCGAAAAAGCAAAAAGATGTATTATACTCAAAAACTACTGGACCGATTGAGCTGAAATTTTGACAGTCGATTTGTTTCAAGAGGGCATGTTTTAAGAAATTTGTTTGCCACACCCCCTTTTACGCCCACAAATTAATAAAAATGCTATATTTCAGACTTGTTTAGTTTGTATGGTTATTGTCAGCAACTTTATTAAAAATTGGTTTCCACGCCCCCTTTTACCGCCCAAAAATCAGTGAAAATGCTGTACTGCAGGTGGCTTTGGTCGTATAAGACAAAAATTTAATCATTTAGTTAGTATGGTTACTGTCGGCAACTGTACTAAAAATGGGATTCCAAGCCCCCTATTACCGCCCACAAATCAGTGAAAACTCTATATTTCAGGCAGTTTTGGTCGTATAAGACTAAAATTCAGTAATTTAGTTTGTATGGTTATTTTCGGCAACTGTTCAAAATATGGGCGTGGTCGCACTAAAGCTACGCATATATTTTGATAAATCATTAAAATTGACTACGTTGTAGTTTGAGCTGAAATTTTAGCTTAGTTTGTATGGCTGCTGTCAGCAAATGTACTAAAAATTGCTTAACACGCCCCTTTTAATTGCCTACAAACCAATGAAAATGCCTTATTTCAGACGATTTGGGTCGTGTTAGACTAAAATTTGATAATTTAGTTCACATAGTTACTTTCAGCAGCTTAACTTTAAATTAAATTTAAAATGGTAAATATATCTAGCACTTCTTAGCATTTTCGTATATGGCAGTAAAGCAATCTGTGGCAGGACAACGTCTGCCGGTGAATACTAGTACATACATAAAGATGGAGCTAACGAAGTTTTACTTCAGTTGTGTGGTCTAAAGCACACTCGTTTTTTTTTATATTGAAACGAATGTCTTCTTTTGCAATGTAATTTTTTTAGTGCTTCCATAAAAGACCAGTAAAAATCGGATATTGCCAAGAAACTGGAAGTTTTTAACCACTCAGTAGTATTCTGACACTTATTAATGTCAGGATCCAGAGTGGAAATTAAAAGAAGTTTATCTTAAATTAAAGTAATGTTAAAATTTCTATATTTATTGCTCTTAACGTGAGCTTCAAACTATAACTCTCTTTGCATGAACAAAGACTGATTCCCTTCAAAAATAAACTAACGAGAATAACGAATAGCGAATACATGATAGAAAATGAAATGTCAAAAATGAAAGCAAGAAAGAATTGACAGCTGCTACTTTATTGCCACATGATCCAAAATTTAAGTGTTGACAGTTTGGCCCTTCCTGATAGAAACTCGTCCCGAGCTAAAGTTCGTCTGGAGATATGCTACCACAATCGGCATCGGCATTATCCTCATAATCATCGTCGATATCAGGATAAAGCTCACACCATGGCTTCATCTTGTTGCTGCTTGCTACAGTACTAAATTTACGTCGATTTCGCTGCGCACCATCGATGTCTTCCACCAAATAACGATCAAAGCGTAAGAACTTTGATGACAGAATACGGACCCCGGAATTTAGCATCAAGCTTCCTTGATTCCCGGTGCTTGGCATAGCGCTTTCGAGACGCTTTCGAACCAAATTTCCTTCCTTGTAAACTCGTGGCTTCTTATGCTTGGCATCAAACCTTGACTTCCATGCCACGCGTGCAACTTAAATATTAGTTATAGCTTCTTTGCGTTTCTCGTACATGTTGATATTCTCTGCTAAATTATCGTCGTTATGTAATGCGGCAAGAACTTTGTTTCCGCTGATGTCCCGAAGTGGAAAGTCGTATATGAGATCCATCGGTGCAAACTTCGTAGTGGAATTTATGTTTGTGTTTAAAGTCCACTGAAGACGTCGAGGCTCAAGATCCCAATCTTAAACATCTGATATCGATACCTTAAGATATACTACAACGCTTTGGTTAGCTCGCTAGGCTAGCCCGCTAGCTCGAGGCGTTCGAACTGCAACCTTTATATGTTGTATAGCGTTGACGCTGCAATATTCTTCAAACACGGCTGATGTGAACGAAGTCCCACGATCAGTGACTATTATCTTCAGAAGCCCAAATGTTAATGTTAAGTTCTGCATAGCGTCAATTACTGGCTTTGTTTTCGTAGATTTCACTGGAACGATTATTGCAACGATTATTGCATATCTCGTTAAGGCGTCCACTACAACAAGTATATGCTTGGCGTCCACTATAATCGCCACGGCGACTTCGTACAAATGGGCCAAGATGGTCCATGTGTAACACCATGTGTGTGTCCATCCCATATAATTCGCATTCCTTCGCATTCGAGGATCGTGGCTGTAGCAGCATTCGACACATGATTTGATGTAACCTTTTTCGAAATTTCTGCTTCGAGGAAACCAAAAAAGCTGTGCAAGTGACTTAAGAGTCCCATCAGCTCCAGGGTGTCCAGATTCATCATGACATAATTTTATTATGCGCCATCGAACTCCTCGCGGAACGACTAATAACAACTTTTCAACACATTTTCTCCAAAGGCGATTATTTTTAATTAAATAGTCATTTTTATATTCATCTCGTTGTTTAGACGATTTATCCATTATGACTTTTATTATTTTCAGCAACGTAGGATCTTGTTTTTACATAGTAAATACCCAGTCATCGACTGTCTCTCCAATCGCCATCACTTTCACGCTAACATCTTCAGGCTCGACAGCTGCTTCTACTGGAGCTCGGCTCATTGCGTCGACATGTGCAATCGATGTTTCAGGGCGATGAACAACTTCGTAATCGTATTCAAAGAGTTTCATAAACCAGCGCGCCACACGAGGAATCAACAGTTTCGATGATTTCAAACTGGATATTGCTTGGCAATCAGTGACGATAGTGAAGCTTTTCCTACGAATGTACATCCTAAAACGTTGGCAACCCTCGATTACGCCAGCACCTCAATTTCATACCCATGGTAGTTACGTTCAGCGTCATTGCATAATCTGCTATAGTATGCAATTGGTTTCAGCACGCTATTTTCCTCACGTTGAAGTAAGATTGTGTGCACCTGATGCTCTTTGTTAACATCATAAACTCCAAGGACTGGTTCTTCACTTAAAATTTTAACCAAATTTCAGAAGGCATCGTTGCATTCGGCCGTCCATTGAAATTCGATGACCTTTCTTGTCAATCGCGTCAGTGATGCTGCATTTTGTGCATAGTTGGCAACAAAACTTTCGGAAAAATGCCGTGAGGGCCAGAAATCTACTCGGCACTGGAAACTGTTGAATCGCAATCGTTTTTATTTTACCCGGCGTCAACCCGTTCTCACCCAACTCATGTCCAAGGAAAGTGACCTTATTCTTTAAAAATGAACATTTTAATAATCTCAATGTTAAACATTGTTGTTGTATAATTTTCAAAAATTCTTCCAAGTCTCGTAACCCGTCGTCAAAAGTTTTCGATGCAACGATAACTTCGTCTACATAACTCACAATCTTGTCCCTCATTGGCTGAATCACCTGCGACATCATCCGCTGGAAGGTGCTAGGTTCATTCCGCAACCCAAACGATATCCTAATTAACTCAAAATGACCATTGTGAGTCACAAAAGCGGTATATTGCTTTGATTGTTCGCTAATTTCTATTTGGTAATAACCAGATATTAAATCAAGTGTCGTAAAGAATTTCTTACCAGCTAGTGTGGAGAGGACATCATCCACCGTAGGCATATACCAAGGCTGCTTCTCGGTGATTGCATTAAGCTCGCGGTAGTCTACGCATAAGCGATCTTCTCCATTCTGCTTACGGGCCAAGACGATAGGTGACGCGTATAGAGAATTTCACGGGCGAACTATTTGTTGCTCTATTAACTCTGAAATTATTTTCTCGACTGTCTGATGTTTTGGGATTGGAACCGGATATGGACGCTTCACAATTGGTTTCGACGACGTCAACGTTTTTTCCATCTTTGTCGACCCGCACTTTCCGATATCTTTAACACTTTCACCGGAACAACCATTATAAAGGTTTAAAAGCGATATTAAATTGTTTTTTTCGTGTGATTCTAGATTTTCACCAGCATCTTCTTTTGTGGTACCGAGCGCGATCACTAAGCAATTACCGTTTTCAATAATCACCATAACTTGTGACAAGATGTCAGTTCCAATTATTGTATCGTATTTTATCATTTCGTCATTTATAATAATAAAATTGTTTTTATAATCACGACCATCGATTGTTACCGTCACTGACATAACCTCACGGCAAAACCAAAATCTTCTAATGTTTCATCGCACTCACTTACTTGCCCATAACACTTATTTGCGACGGATTGGCTGAATAGGGACTTGCAGCTCCCCGAATCAATTAGCGCGCGGCACTCGAAACCATTCACCTTAACGTTTTTCAAAATTTCAATATATTTTTCTCTTTGGGTGTCATTTTCAATAATGTTTACCTGCACTTGGGTACGCTGTGCGACACGTACTTTTGGCACCTTGGCTTTCTCTGAGCTCCGGGCAATTACGCGACAAGTGGCCACGTTCTCTACAATTATAACAAATCGGTCCGGATTTTTGATTTTCTTTATTTTCGTTTTTAAAATTGGTATTCTTATTATTAACCACATTTGCACTTTTATCAATCAGTTTCAGCTATGACTAGGCAGAAAAATAAATTGGTTTTCTGTAATTCGAATCAACACAAAGCAATGATTGTAATAAATCGGAACATTTAGCAAAGTTCATTGCTGAAAGAAACTTCCGAAGACCATCGTCAAACAACCCGTTTATGACGTAGCGAATAATTGAAATATCGTCCACATTACCGCGATGACCGATAGCTAATAATCTATAATAGAACTCAATCAATGTTTCATTTCTTGCCATGCGAACATTCATCATTTGCATATGGATGTCAGCAGAACTTGTTGCAAATGGAAAATCAATCAAAAATGCACTGACGAAATTCTCCCAACCTCTAAATATTGGTTGCGCATCTATCCAAAGCTTCGCGGAGCCCTTCATTTTGCTTTGGATTTCAAAAATTAAAAGCTTCTCGTCCCAACCGTATGCATTCTGCAGTTGCTGGACGCGTTCCACAAATTGCCTTGACTTATCGTCACCGTTGCATTTATTAAAATCTGGCATAATCGATGTTAAATCGCGAACATTATTATATTGATTACCGATTGCATGAAAATTATTTGTGCAGCAGAACTCGGCAACATTGCTGGCGATGTCGTATATATGTATGGGACAAAACCTGCAGTTGCATGCGGCACACTACAAATGTTTGTCATCGGCGAACGGTACATACTCGGCACACTCGTCGTTTGCGCTGCTGTCGACAGAGCCGATGAACGCAATGACAAAGCAGAAACGTGCTGCAAATTCAAAATTTGTTCTTGGAAATTACTCGGCTGCATATATACGCTCGTCGATTGCGCATGTGTCGGCACAATTGAACCCAGAGTCCTCTTTCGATCGACAAAACTAAATCTCTACAAGACACTCGTTTTACCTGCGCTTCTTTATGGCGCTGAAGCATGGGTAGTTTCGCAAAGAAAAATTTGTTCGAGAGAAAAGTCCTTCGCTAAGTCTCCAGTCCTGTTCGAGTCGGCTATGACTATCGCACCCAAATGAACCACAAGCTGTATGAGCTCTACGAAGATATTGACGTAGTTCAGCGTATAACTGTGCAACGACTACGCTGGCTGGGTCATGTCCATCGTATGGACGACGAAGCTCCCGCGAAAAAGGTGCTCGAGGCAAGGGTCGTTGATCGACGACGAAGAGGGAGACCATGCCTCCGATGGATGGATCAGACCGAATAAGCCCTAACCGCACCTGGTGTATCCGATTGGAGAGGGCGCTCGCAAAGCAGATGCACCTGGCGAGAGCTGATGTGGTGGGCTGAAACCCGAAAATGGGTTTGTTATGGCCACCTAAGTAAGTAAATATTATGTGAACTCTCAATCAGCTGATATAAATTTAGCGAAAATTAATACTTATAATTTAAAATAAGGTGATTCACCATTCAGTGCACTTGCCAGTGGAGCTGAGAACTTGTTTTTGCACTTTCCAAAAACAAAATACACGTATGTCAAAAATCTGCACAAGTGCTTTTCTACTGTTGCCTTAAACATTTGAGCAGTTGTGAACTTGTACACTCAGAAAAAAATAGTAATTTTTGCAACTATTTCAAAAGTCATTCGTTGAAATTCTTCGAAATTTGTGGATTAACTATTTTTTTTCAAAAATTAGTTGAAAATAGTTATGAAGTAGTTACAAAATATCATCTACTATACAGATTAGTCAATTATGATTATTATGATAGTCAAGCCACATAAAAAATAGTATACAGAATTTTCAAAATAACTATCAAATAATCGTTTTTGACTACTTAATAATAAATTCTTAACTTTAAAGTAGTCAAAATATCAATAAAAAGATTTTTAACTATTGTACTTGTTACAAACAACAACAAAATAGTCAAAAATGGCTATTGCATATTTATTAAAAAACTTTCGAAAATAATATATAGAAAAATATGTTCATTTCAAGTAAAACGCTTATTGAGTAGTGAATGTTAGCCGCGTAAAAAACCCATACTTTTTGAATTATGCAGTAATTATTATGCAGTAGAGAAAATCAAACACCTTACTTCAAATCCAATTGATAACTGATTACTTTATTACTTTTTAATATGGTTTTTAAATAAAATGAAAGATGAGTGAAGTCACTTTCCAATCCATTTGTCATCAACTTAAAGAACAAAGTCATGCTCATATTTTATGCTGACACTTGATAAAGTTTAAGTAGGTTAAATAAATTATAACATAAACTATAACATAAACTATAACATGATTATGTGTCTTCACTACACCTCCCCTTTTAAATAGAAAAGTCTTATAGAGGTCGTTGATCAGACGATATCAATAAGAGTTTTCTGTGTGAATACAAAATATAATTAATTTTAATCTTAGTTACAATGTTATTGATATGTTTATTATTTTATATAATTTTCATTTAGTACTATAAATTGGTTTAGTAATTGATTTTTTTTTTTTTTTGTGTGATTACTATAATTCAACTTATATCAACCTGAATGTATTCAGCTAAGTACACTAAGTAAAATAAGTAATTTATGAAATAAGTGTATATAGCTTACAATAATATATACATACATGCATAAAGAAAGGAATATATAAATTTTTAAAAGATTTTTACATTTTGTTTGTTAATTTTCTGGTTCTTCTCTTTTAGTCTTACAATAATATTATTTTTGTCATCTACATCAATGACTTTATACGGTCCCTGGTAAATTGAATCTAGTTTGTGTGCTGTGTTATTTTTTATGAATACTTCTTGACCTATGGTTATGTTAATGTTGTTTAGGTTTCTGTCGTGTGATTGTTTTTAGTTTAGTTTAGCTTTATTTATTAAATGTTCTGCTCTTTTAAGTGCGGTTTGCAGTCGGAATTTTACCTCTTTTGAATAATTATCAAAATTATATACAGGATCTACTTTATCATATGGTATAAGTGGGTTATGGTTTGGAGCATTCGGGAAAATCAATTCAAATGGACAATATCCATGCACCGTTGAGGGTGTTGTGTTAAAAGCGTATGCGAAATATTTTACCCATTCATCCCAATCGTTTCTTGCTGCGTGAATATATGAACGTATGTATTCATTAAGTGTACGGTGTGATCTTTCTACTGTTCCTAGAGTTTGGTGATGGTATGGGGCTGACATTGTTTTTTCAATGTTCAGTAGTGTAAGAAGTTCCGAAAGTACCTGATTGTTATATTCAGTGCCCATGTCACTTAGTATTCTATTCATAGGTCCATAAATCAATATAAATCTGTCCATTAGTGCCTTTGCCACAGTTTTAGCAGATTTATCAGTTACCGGCACCGCCACTAGGTATTTGGTTAAGTCGCATATTATTGTAACAATATACTGATTTCCTACTTCTGTTATTGATAGGGGTCCTATGGTGTCTTTTATTACCGTTTGAAATGGTTTTTGGGGTGTTGGTGTAATAATCATACTTTATCTTTAAATGTCTTGTGGTTTTGTTAGTCTGACATTGAAGACATTTCTTCACATATTTACTAACATCTTTAGTAATATTTTTGCAATAATAAAATTGTCGAAGTTTGTTTACTAGTCTGGTTGTTCCAGGATGACCACCAAACATGGGGTCATCATGAAATTTTTTTAGTAACAACTTCTGTTCTTCCTTATCTGTTACTATGCATATTTTTGGTGTAAGCGCTATTTGTATTTTCCTTATATGCTTATAAGCTTTTTGTTTGAATTCTTCTATAGTCATGAGGCTAAATATATCATCATTTAAATTCAACTGTATTTTGTTCAAGTTTCTACTTATTGCTTCTTTTTCAAGAATTGGAAAAAATTGACCTAAATCGATATTTCCATTAGCAATAGTATTTCCTATGTTAATTTTGGGTGCTAGCACTTGTTTGCCTCTTTTAAAAAATATAATAGGTTTACCTTTGTTAGTGTTCGTTCTAAGTTTAACCCATTTCTTTACACAAGCGAAGCCAATAGTTTCGAAAACTTTATGCTTTTCGGGAATCGCTGTCTGAATTTTATTCTCAGTCTTGTTTCCTAATTGAGCTCGTGTTGTTACCATCAGAACATTATTGGTAGTTGGGATTGTTTTAATTTCGGCAAAATCAATTCGAGATAACGCGTCCGCTCCCGAATTGTCTTTGCCCTTGATGTGTTCAATAACAAATTCATATTCCTCTAGTTCCAATCGGATTCTTGTCAATCTACTAGATGGATTTTTCAAAGAATATAAATATGTCAACGGTTTATGATCACTACGTACAATAAATTTGTTACCATAAACGTATGGTCGGAAGTGATTAATTGCCCATTGGATAGCGATCAATTCTTGTTCTATTGTGGCTTTGTTTGATTCTCCCTTAGTAAATGTACGTGACGCATATGCAATTGGAAACTGCATACCATCTTTTTCTTGGGATAATATTGCACCGCAAGCGTTTTTGCTTGCATCGGTGGTTATATAAAAGATTTTGTCGAAAACGGGATTTTGCAGTATTCGTGGGGATCGTAAAGCTGTCTTGAGCTTCTGAAAAGCTTGTTCACAATTTTCTGTCCATACAAAAGGTTCCTTTTTCCTAGTTAGTTTAGTCAAATGTACAGAATAAGATGCAAAATTAGGTATGAAGCGTCTGTAATAGTTACAGAAAGCCACAAATCGGCGAACTTCATCACCATTCGTTGGTCTGGGGTAGCTCTTAATTAAATCATATTTGCTACTGTCTGGTAAAATGCCATTGTCAGTACATCTATGACCCAAATAAGTAACCTCGTGTCTGAAGAAAGTACATTTATCCGGATGCAGTTTTAAGTTGCATTCCCTGCACCTTTGGAAAACTGTTTCTAAGTTCTTAAGCATATGTTTCACCGAGCACCCTGTCACAATAACATCATCCATATAAACAAAGGTTTTAGAAGGCGTCAAGCCTGTAAAGGCTAAATTCATCATTCTCTGAAATGAATTGGGAGCCTGAAGGTATCAGGCCATATGGTAACCGAGTGAAGCGAAAAGAACCCTTTTCTGTTGAGAAAGAAGTAATATCTCTGGATTTTTCATCCAATCCTATCTGATGAAACCCTGAGGTTAAATCTAAACAACAGAAAAATTTGGCTCTACCCAACTGATCTAAGATATCTTCAACTCTGGGTAGGGGAAATTTATCAGCTATTAACTTTTTATTAATTTGCCGGTAATCGATTACCAAACGCCATCGCCTATTGGGATTATTTGGTAATGATTTCTTGGGTACTAGTATAATGGGTCTATTGTAATTTGAAGCAGATGGCTCAACGATTCCATCCCGCTTGAGTTTTTCAACCTGTCTTATTATTTCATCTTTTTGGGAGTGTGGTGTACGATAATTTTTAATGTACACTGGATTTTGATCTGACACTCTTAATTTTTGAGTATAGAAATTATTAGTACTTATCTTGTCGCTTTCCAAAGCAAAGATGTCAATATATTTTGAACATAATTCAAGTAATTCCAATTTTGCTATCCCGGGGAAGTTTTTCTCTAATTTGCTCAAAATAGACTGTCTTCTCGATTTGTCGACATTGTCTGTGTCAAGAATTTCATAATCGTCAAGTTTCTCATATTCAATCGATGTATTATTTAAAAATTTATTTTCGGAATTTGTGTTCATAATTCTTACATACGGAAATTTCCTAGATACTATGCATCCAGCAATATAGACTCCATCTTGTATCGATTGACTTGGAATCACTAAATCAGAATCGTCGTTATCAATTCTTATGACTCTGAAAACTTCGGCTCGAGCCGGTAGTGTTACATCACCATCATTTAGACTTTCAAGTAATTGAATATTTATTGGGTAATTTAAATTATATGGTCTTAATGAAAGCAGATTTGAGTTCATATCAGACCGTACTGAATAGTGACATTATAAGTTTTTAAGAAATCTAAACCCTATATACCCTGAAATGGCATCGGGAATGTATCTGATACCACATGAAATTCATGGGGAATTAAAAAGTTTCCTACCACCAGGTCAATTTGTACTGTGCCCAAAGATTGAATATTTCCTTTTCCTATGCCAGATATTTGAATAATATTTTTCGGGTTGAATTTCAATGAACTGAGTGCATTTACCTTGATTAACGAGATATCTGCTCCGGTGTCTACAAGCAACATAGTTAAATTATTATTGGTTGATATGTGAATATTTATAAAACTACTCAAATTGAGATTCAAGGTGAATATTGATCCCGTTTTTAATTCTGATTTTGATGATCCCCCCCCCATATTTTGAGGGGAAATCTCGTTTTCCGAGATTTCATGCGTTACCCTTACTCGGCCTCTATTCTGTGAATTTCTATAACCGTTGTTTTGACTACCATGTCGCCCATTGCTGCCATTAGCATTATTATCACCGTTCCTTCTGTTATTGGGATTGTTATTCTGACGCCAGCCTTGGCCGCGCCCACGATAATTATTAGGTCCGCCATTTGGCCTATTATTTCCTCGTCGCTTAAAGTAAAAAACCGAAGAATTCGAGGATGAAGCCTCTGTACTTGATTCTACAAATTTGGAAATTACTTCATTCAAAGACGAAAAATTTCCAGTTTTAATAATGAGTTTAACCTCATCATTTGAAGCGTTTCGTGAGATTGCTTTGGCCGCATTTTGCCTTACCAACTTAACGTCAATTTCTTGGGGATAACCTTCTGTTATGTATGCCCCATTTAATTTTTTAGCAATTTCCTGAATTTCATCAGCGTATGCGGTGGCGGATTTTGTATTTTGCCTTATGTTCATCAATTTTGAACACAATAAATCAGATGACTCACCCTTTATGGACGTTTGTAGTTTTGTCTTGATGCTCTGAATGGTACTTTCATCCGTAATTAAGATCCTTGCTTGACCCTTAAGTTTTGTCTTAATTACTTCAATGGCAACTGCCTCATGTGTATCCTTAATTCGATCAATCAGCGTCAAAGCATCTAAGTAACTTTGCAATTCAGTTTCGTTACCACCAAACACTGGGACAATTTTCGCTGTCCTATCCAGTATGTCGTCTTCTGTTCGTGGCATTATAATTTCCGAGTTTCCTTCTGTGTCTGTTTCAAAATCTTCTTTGTCATCCATTTCTAGTAATTCCCTATTATCTGGACAGTCTAATGTCAAAGGTATTTTTGTTTTAACGTTGTGTTTATGTAAAATTTTTATTAATTTATCTCTTAGAGCGTGAAAATTATTATTTGCTTCGTTTTTGTGTTGTGTTGTAAGCCTTTCATAATTTCTGTGTAATTCTGCCCTAATAGCATTATAATTTTCAAATAAAATTTCCAAATGTTTTTCTATAGTTTCCTGTTTTGTAGGCCTATTTTGATTCAAACTTTTAAATGATTGCCCGAATTTAATCCGCAATTTATTTATTCTCTCAATAATATTTTCCCATTGCATAATTTTGACAGTTTAAAGTGTATGACTAAAACATCTACATATTTATTACATTATAATTTTTTTTTTTTTTTTTTAGCTTACTGAATATTCTGGTAGTAATTTTTAGATTTGTTGTTGTATATTTCTGTTATTCCTCATCATAAATTTACATATTAGTTTTGACAAATAAATGAATGCCAGGATTATAGCTGCTGCAATCGCCATCAGTTCAATAAAATTCATGTGCTCTGGTGTTTTTTGTTCGTTGTTGTGGTGTTCGTTGTTGTGGATGAATTCGACAAGTTGCTTGTTGTTGATGTTGTTGTTATTATCACTTCCTTCAGTTGCTTTGCCAACCTCGTAGCCAGCTACCAGTAGAGGTATATATGTTAGGATTTTCTTCCACCATGTCATGTTTCTTGCAGTTGTGTGTTCTCAGTTGGAATAATTATTTGATCGTTCTTTGATGTCACAAATTTGCTTTTTTATCAAATATTTAGAGTTTTATATAACGCAATCTTGTTGTCTATTTTTTTTTATTGTTCACTTTGTTATAGAAAAAAAAAATCACATTTCTTTTACATTCTTACACAAACGTTTGAATTCTTTCAATTTTATTTTAATTTTCTTAAGCAGTCTTTTGCTTTTGCTGTATTTTTACTTGTTATGCAAACAAACGTTCAACAAAAATTTTCACCTTTTTTTTACATTCTTACACAAACGTTTGAATTCTTTCAATTTTATTTTAATTTTCTTAAGCAGTCTTTTGCTTTTGCTGTGTTTTTACTTGTTATGCAAGCAAACGTTCAACAGATTGAAAAAAAAAATTCCACGGTCCTGTCACGGTCGCCATATTATGCAGTAGAGAAAATCAAACACCTTACTTCAAATCCAATTGATAACTGATTACTTTATTACTTTTTAATATGGTTTTTAGATAAAATGAAAGATGAGTGAAGTCACATTCTAATCCATTTGTCATTAACTTAAAGAACAAAGTCATGCTCATATTTTATGCTGACACTTGATAAAGTTTAAGCAGGTTAAATAAATTATAACATGATACTATATCACAATATCACATTGTGGTCATTGTTCTTAGAGTAGTTCAATAAACTATAACATGATTATGTGCCTTCACTACAATATCAAAAGAAAAGACTCCACCACTGCACGTACATTATACTCCATTTAAAGAATCATTTATAAAATTAAAATATTTTATCTCAAGCATGTACCTCAGTAAAATTTATGAATAAATAATTTTTATAAATAAATACAATTGTTTTCTTGTAACACTATGGTAAACTTGAAAAAGGGGATTTATCGTTTCACACGTTAAGTCATATTTCTGTGGTCGCAAGGAATAATGACTAAACTCAAAATATCTTAAATAAAGCGATATGGAATTTACTTTATTGCAAATTGTTGGAAGTATGCAGATATCAACTTTTTTTGTCCAGAATTGATCATCACTTATTTCTGTACATGTTTTGTTTGTAATGGCACATATATATTTAAAAAAAATGGGTCGTAGTTCTTGCAATTAAAACAGACATGAGCTTCCAGAAGCTCAATTGGCTCAGTTGGCTCAGCTACAAATTTGTTTTGTTTTATCAACTTTGGGCTTGCACTTTTGTTAAAACACGTACAAAAATAACAACAACAACACTTACAAAAAATAACGATAAAACTAACGTTCACCAAATTTCTAACTTGCTAACAACAACAAATGCATGCAAAGGCAACAAAAAGAAAGCCTTACTCAATGGCGCTGCTCTTGAGATGTTTGTGCCGTTACATGTGTTGCAAACAAACACACATGAATTGTTTTTTTTGGTGGTCAACTTTTTTGTAGAAATAGAAAAACAGTGTAACCTTTTTGGGGTTCTTTATTGTATTAACATTTTTTATTTTGTTCTTCTTTTTTTTTGCAACGATGAGCAAAGCAACAATGAGGATAATTTTGTGTTCGTTTTGAATAAAAAAAACATTGGCTCATTAAATTTATTTTCCTGCTCATAACTGAATTAAAATATCGTTTTTTAAGGATACTTTGAGTTAAGTCGTTATTCCTCGTGACCACAGATTTATTTGCAGTAAAAAATAAGGTAACTATACTTATCACTTGCGTCATTCTCATTATTTCTAAATCGAAATACGTGCAAAGGCACAGACAACTATTGCAATAGTTATGTAAGTACTATTTGCGTAGTTAAAAATAACTACTTAAATAGTTTTTTGGCAACTATGTTCATAGTTAAAAACAACTATATAAAAGCTATGCAACAACTGCGCGTATAGTTAAAAACAACTACAAAAAAGTTATTCAACAACTACGTACATAGTTAAAAACAACTATTTTATAGCCAAAAATGATAACAGAATAATTGTTTTTCACAAAAAAAAAATTACTATTTAAATAGTCATTATAACTATTTGCAACTATTTTTAATAGTAGGCATGATTTGGACTATTAAAATAGTCAAAAAATAGATGACTATTTTTTTCTGTGTGCATGCATGGAAAAATTTAGCTGCTATGAAATACTGATGGTAATGTGTTCACAATACCTAACTGCACAACTTCAAAAGTCCCCAAATCCTGAACTGCACAGGTTAGTGCACTGAATCGTAAATGCCAAAAAAAGCAAAAAGGAAAAAATAATAGGCGGTTTGTGTGAAAAACTTATTTTGGACGTTATAATGGCTGAATTAAGCAAATAAAACTACAATACAACCCTGAAAGCTATATTTGTTGTAGGGTATGAAAATCAACAACAACATTTTAAAACCATTATACAATTTTAGGACAATATGATATGATAGCACACCTTATGAATACCTTTAAGAATTTAATATATTAATGTAATAATTTATATTAAATTTTTTTAAATGATTTTGCGTACAAATTTTACATTTGATTTTAATAAATACCTTGTATGTTATAGCTACCATCAATAGCAAGTTATGTCCTTCTACAAAATCAGTTCTCTTAAAAGCTTCCTTAATTTCCAACATCTGTGTGTCGTATTCATTTTTAGACATCTCTAAATATTGTACTGAAACCTGCGCTGCAAATACAGTACTGCAAGCTTTCCGTATGTCACATATATTAACACCTATTTTAATTTGATTTGCTGAAAGGTTAGGCAAATTAAAATCAAATTTAACACATTCAAAAGAATTGACAATTAAAGAAATTATATATAAATATAGATTACAATTTTTTTTTTTAATTACATGAATTTTAATTGCGAGTTTTAGATCAAGTAAGCTTTCAAACTTTTTTTAAGACCTTCTTATATGTTTAATTCATGTAATAATTTTATAGATCACAAATTAATTAACCTTTTTAAAATGTTGATAACTTTCAGGTATATGGGCATTTCCCTGATGTCGAACGTGACCATCGCACGCATTTAAAGTGAGAACAAAAGGCAAAGGAAAACATATTTTCATTTCGTTTTAACTTTACATTATATCTTTTAGGCAACATTATAATTAGTGCCAAAGTTTATATCAGGCATAATACGGGTTGTAAGATATACACAAAAAAAAAAAAACAATTCGAACGTGACAAAAATGGAAGTAGTTTTCGTGGCCATATTTAGAATTCAGCGAAATCTGTAAAAAATTTTTAGTGCGAATAATTTTAGAATCTTGTACAATAATGTTACTTTATAATTTATTTGGATTGATTTAAATATCATATGTACTTTTTGTTTTTTCAATCATAATCTGCATCGATACAGGAGCATTCGAACGTACTATTTTTCCCATTATGATTAAATTCGGTAAGACGCGTACCCAGAAAAAAGTTTAGGGGGTTTTTAATTCTTTTATTTAGACTTATTCCAATTTTTTCTATACAAAATAATTTTTATTTTTTTTTAAGACTGAACCAACGTTCAGGGGATGCCCCCTTTAAATCCGTAAGCATTGTGTTGATTCGGAAGATGGGTGATAGTTAGTTGGAGGGTGGATAGATGGAGTAGTCTCGGTAAATATTTGTTTTAAATTTGCACAGCTCAAAACCGCTCGCAGGGAGACTATTCCACAACTTAACCGTGCGACTAAGGAACGAATTATTACGGTAATGCGAGGTTCTATTGGACATCGATGCAATGGTGAAGGGGTGGGCTTGGACAGCTGCCCGAGTGGACCTGGGAAACATACAAGCTGGTGGCGTCAGGCCATGTATCTCCCTTGAACAACTCCCATGGTAATACCTATACAGAAGGCTTAGGCAATCAAAATTGCGTCGATGCCCAAGAGAGTTGAGAGAGGATGAAATACTTTCATCCCCTATCAAATATATCGCACGACTTTGAATTCGATCTAGAAGCTCCAAATAAGATCTTGAAGCACCTGCCCAAATGTACGAATTGTACTCCATCATGCGAAGATCAGGTGAAATATTTTTTGCACCGTTTTAAAAAAACTAGGCACTTGCCCGCTTCTTTCGACACATCGAAAATAAGATCATTCCAATGATAATCAGATTTGATCAATATGCCCAGAACGTCAAGAGCGGCTAATTCCACAAGACTCACATCACTCATATTGGTGCTAAGGGGAATCCATCCGCTTGTGGGTTAACAGACAGCACTGGGTCTTGCTTGCAATGAACTCTACTCTATTAGCAAGACCCACTCGGAGATTTTTAGTAGATCACTTAGGAGTGTGTCATTCATATTTTGCCTTTTTCTCTCAATCTCCATAGAGCTTGAGCGTTTTTTAAATGAATATGAATGACAAATGCTGCTGTCGTCCGCAAACGAATGAATTGGGTTATGCGTCAACGACAGAAGGTCGTTGATAAAAACCAGAAACAAGGTTGGCGATAGAATGAGCCCTGCGGCACACCTGCGTTAATGGCGGACGAAATACCGTCAACTTCGACTCGAATCGTTCTGTCCTTGAGGAAACACGTGATCCATCGAGCAAAAATACCACCATATGCAACAAGTTTTGACACGAGCGCTTTATGCCACACTCGGTCGAAAGCTTTAGAAATATCAAGAGCAATAAACCTGCTCTCGCCGAAAAAGTGAACGCATTTATTCCATTCTTCGGTTAAGAACTCCATAAGATCACTTGTAGAGCGAGCCCTACGGAAACCATATTGACGGTCACTGAGCAGTTGGTTGCGCTCCAGATAGTTAACAACTTTGGAGTTTATTACGCTCTCCTTATATTATAATGTCTAGTCTTCTTTTATTTTAGGCTAGTGCAGTTCAAATTTCTTCCGTGGTCACTTCCACATCCCTGTTATCTTTTAGAAGAGCTAACCCATTGAGCCTCCCTTCTCCAGTTTTACTTATCATATATGTTTTGAGTCTTCGAAGCGACGAAAACGAGCGTTCACTTGTAACTACTGAAATCGGAAACGTTACATCAATCTTTAGGAATTGGTCAATTGTCGGACATGAGGTTGATTGGTGTTATGATAAGTCCTCTTTATTTTATTTTATTCCCATTTTATTATATTTTGATACCAAATTCCAATAATGCCAAACGTAAACGCAGTTTACATTAAACACGTCATACGCTTCACATACTCGCTACAAATAGCCCGATCGCTGACGTTCAGCAACTTCAACGTTGCAACAACGTTGTGTCTTTCGTTACAGAATTCGAAGCAAAATGTACGTCGTTTTACCCACCTAAATATCAACTAAAGGTCTCTGCCCACTTGCGGCACGTAACGAAACGACACGAAACTACAAAAAAAAAAACTACCACGTGTTCTTATGTACACATGCTCACTAAGCGACGACGAAACGGCAATGACTGTTGACACCGACGAAAAAGCCGGTGGTGATCGTTGCAAAGAATTCTTACCGGCTTGTCGTTCGCTTTGTTATTTTATTTATTTGAAATTATTTTTATTATTTTATTGTTTACAAAAATTGCAATGGATTCCAAGAGTTTATAGTGCAAAGTAAAAAAATTCGCCATTGGTAGGTCGTTTTTAAAGCATAGGATGA
This sequence comes from Dichetophora obliterata, assembly GCA_963920525.1. Taxonomy (NCBI): domain Eukaryota; kingdom Metazoa; phylum Arthropoda; class Insecta; order Diptera; family Sciomyzidae; genus Dichetophora; species Dichetophora obliterata. The sequence goes on from OY986435.1 coordinate 125,366,122, forward strand.
ATCCAAAGACTTTGATTTTGTTAGTTTTCTACATCATCTTCATCTAATAGCAATGCTATTAAAGCTTATTATGTATAAGAAAATTGTGCGCATATTTTTTTATTGTTTTGTTTAATTAAAATTTTTGTTGCCGTTCCGTTAAGCGTACATTGAACATTACGTTGCCTTTTCGAAGCCGTTTTACAGTCGTTTCGTTACGTGCCGTAAGTGGGCAGAGACCTATATTCATCAGAAGATATCGAAGGAAGAAATTCAACAACATTAACAACAATGGTAAAAGGATAGAGGTAGCTGCAGCGCTGACTGTGCTCTCTTTCCATACTGCCATGTCTGTCAAATTTAGCTGTGTGGCGAATGGAAATAAAAGAAAATAAATAAAAATGTTTGCTTCGTTTTGACATTTCCGGCAGTACGCTCTCATCTGGTGCATCTACCTGTATTCTTCTACCATGTTAACAACTCATCTTTAAGAACAACTTCAACACGGAGAATAAGTCGTAAAAGAAGAAACCTACCCAAACAAAAGACGAAGACTACAATCAACATTCAGCCTACAATCAACATTCAGCCAACAATCAACACACAAATTTACACTATCTGTACAACATAATATTGTAAAACACAATTTGTTGTACTAAATGGTATAAAAATAAAATACATTTTGTAACCCAATTGCATTTATCTTTTTTCCACTCCAATTCACCTAAGATCGTTAGCTATCATGTTAGCTAAAATACATTTTGGTCCATACGGGTCGGATAGTAAAATCAGCACTCAAAAATGCACGCATTGGAGATAATCAAAAAGTTGTGGGTAATGAGTTTTTCCTTCGCGTTTTATAATCTACACATATCCTGAAAATATATCTTAAAGCTTTTCGGTTCATAGACCTCGAAAGAAAGCCTTTTTTTCAAATATTTTACTGTGCGTAAAAATCTTTTTTATATAGATATATTAATGTTTAAATATTTCGCTTCTTTTGTAACAGATTGCAACTATTTTCGGCATACATAATAAATATAGTTTTGTTATTGTTTTTTTGTTTCAATCTTTATAAAATTGATTTTACGTAAAAAGAAATAAGTACTGGAAATGATGTGTTTTTTCGAATTTTCAGATTTTTTTCTTTAGTTTTAAGATGCATCTGTTATTAACAAAGCATTATCAAAAGGTTTTGCATTAATTTGCCTTAAATTGAGTTTTAATGTATTTAAATAAACGCTTTTTATAGTAAAAAACTCTTTTGTATATTTTCTAACGTGAAGTATATTGGGGTCAAAATGATCCCAATAAAATGGCTGAATAAATTTTCGCCATGGATTGAATGAGCTCATAGACTCCTTTTTTAGAAAATTGATACTAGATGGCGCAGAATTTTTCCACGCCTACTTTTACCGCCCTTCTATATATAGCTGCGGTCAAATAAAAGCAGTACTCATGTATTCAGACATGTTTGGATGAATAATACTAGTCTACAAACTATGGATCCGGTAAGCCCATTATCATTCTTATATGTACTTTCAACGCTGGTTCCAAATCTGCACTCAGTTTCCTCCAATATTTTAAAATTTTCAATATACAGGGTGTTCTACGTTTTCGGCACGAGTTTAATATTATTGATCTAAGCTACTCACCATAAAATAAAAAATAATATTTTGTATTTTCGAAAATATATAAACTTTTTCAACAATATCGCAAACATATCGATTTCTGCTCCTTTGCCAGTGCTGGCACCTCCACCTTCATTGCCAGTAATGTCTTATACCCAAACTGTTTCTCTTTCACCAACTTTGGACGATTTCCAGGTTGTTCCTCTTACTTCTCAGGTTTCTGTTCCACCTAAGCCAATCATTGCAATTCCACCAACTTAATCAATCTTTGTTTCTCGCTTAGCTGCGGATTTTTACTTTTTGCTTTACGTCATAGTCGTTGGAACCCCAATATTATGCTTCCATCGTATGAAATTCGCCTTAAAATTATTTTACTACCTTCTCCAAGAAGCAGAAGAATGATGCTTAATGTCATGTTTCTGTATAAATTACTTCGTGGCGAGATTAATTTGGAATATCTCATCTCAGCTCTAAATTTTGACATCCCAAGGAGAGGAACTAGACATTTTCTGTTTTTCAAGTTGAGTCAGTGCAGTTCTAATTACGCTCTTCAGGAACCTTTACGATGTATGTGCAGTGATTTCAATGATAACTTCAACATGATTATTTTTTCTGATTCGGTAGACGTCTTAAAACGGAAAATTATATTACATTTAAATAATTAAATCAATTTAACTTCATCCTATTATACCTAACGCAGTTTTATAACAATGTATTATTGGTAATTGAGATTGTTCTGTTTCTCCTTTTTGTCTCGATATTATGTTTTATAAAGTAAGCACCATCAAATATGAATCGTTTTTAAAACTTACTTTTTAATTATTCAATATTTTAATTTTTAATCGAATTGTGATTTACGTGCTCACATGGTTTCCTGATTTGAAATTAGACTGAACTCACACACAACTCACACTATCACCTGGATTGGTGTGCCAGAGTATATCTCTTTTCCACACAAGTTTAAGCCTGCGTTGGCCCAAATGCATATCCAACTTATTGGGATTTTGATTTGGTGGATATGAGATTTATCTCATTTCCACTTAGGTCCTTGGGTTGGACAGTGGCCGCAAACCAGTTAAAATGAGTTTAGTGTTTTGGATTGTTTTTGAAATCAGGATTGTTTTTCAGGTACCTTAAATTAATAATCACTATAATTTAATTCGATGTTGCTTATTTATATAGAATTAAATATACTTAAATACGCATTTGTTATATATTAAATTTTTAAATTCCGCTGAAAAGCCAGTTAATGTGCTTAGTGGAAAATCAGGTGCATTCTGTCTGTCCCGGTCTGATCCGGGAAGGTTTTAGAGTGTAAATCATGCATGCGTATAGGTCGGGTATACGTATCTTTGGAAGATTCATACCTCCGGGCGAATCAAAAAAAAAAAAAAAACATTGCAAGTGTCTATGGCATAGTCTTAAGCTATTTTTTGCAAAAAATTACAAAAATCAAAATTCGTATAAGAAAGTTATAGCTGTTGAAACTTGACTTTTTTTTAAATCCTTAAAGTGCCTGTCGCTGGCATTTCGAATAAAAAAAAATTATAAAAAATCGAAAATATTATTTTTTCATTTAAAACTACTTTTAATTTTATATTCGGAGTTTTACCTACAATTAACCATTTTTTCAAAAAACTTTCAGCAAATTTCTGTTTGTTTCTTCCGAAATGGTGCAAAAGTTGATTTTGTCGTGGAAATAATAAAAACTGGAAATTGCATTTTTTTTTTTACTTTTTCATATGATGTATCATTTCATGTTTCATTTTAAATAGCTTTTTTTAAATAATTAAAAATAATATTTGACTTTTTAAAAAATTAGGAAACTGTAAAAAAAATATTTCACAATTTATACGTACTTCATTTTTTCTGGTTATCTGTTCAACTTTGAAAAAATTTTTCCATGCCACTGATTTCTACCCAATTAAGATATTTTTTTTCAGAAATTATCATAAAAAAAGGCTTTAAAATATTACATTTGTTCGCAGCCATGTTTTTAAATACCTTTGTTAAAAAGTAATGCGTTCCGTAAGCGAGAAAGTAATTGATGAATAAAATTTTCAGCAATACTTTCTTGGTCACTGAAACAAATGATTTTGCTGTACGTACAAATAATAGAAACATGTTTAAAATAATCCGTTAAAAATGTTATATATTAAAAATAGTTCAACTCAATGTTTAAAATTCAATAATTATATTATTACTTCGTTTTGTACTACACGAAATAAATCTTGAAAATTAAGCTGGCGCACCAGACTACATCCTTAAATGTAAAATCTATCCGAAATAAATCTGATGTTTTCTTCTCTGATTGGGAAAAACTATTTTTGGTGATTGTTTGGTTGTTTGAACAACAGTAAAATAATAGAGTTCCCAAAGCAAACACTTTGAATCCAATTTAATGTAATTGTTATTTTCTTAATATGTATTAAAAAATAATTTGAATCCAATTTGATTTGATTTGTATTTCCTTATAGGTTTATTCTAAATAAAACGAAAATTTTGTAAAATGCATACTTTTCTTGTGTTAATGAACAAATATTTTTTTCAACTCATGATTAATCAATAATTATTTCATAAGCCGAATTAGAAATCCGTGTTCTATTTGTCTAATGAAATATCTGAAAATCTTTCTTGCAGCACCAACCAAAATATTGCTACAACAAAATCACAACAAAAATGTCCAGCTAGAAACGAAATAAATTTGGCAACATGTACAATAAGAAGGTGTCAAATTTTATTTTCATTCATACAATTTTGCAATATTTCTTCAGATATTCAAATAGGAAGAAACAAGCAAGGACATAAAAAAAACCGATCATTTTGCTCCCGTGTACTCACAGCCGAAATGATCAAAAATACAGAAAACAAAATGTAAACAAATATTTTTTTCTATAAAACGACCTTCAATCGATACTATTCAGATCATAAAAGGAAGAAAGAAGCCAACATATTTAAAAGAAGGGATCTATTCTCAGCTCGCTTGAGTGCACACATTTTCATTTCTATTTAGCTGTTTAGAAAACATCGAAATTCTCTGCGCTTTGCCGCTGCTGCGGCGGTTTTGAGTGAGGTGCCAATCTCGACCTCACCGAGATTTAGTAGGAAATTTTAACAGTGAGTTTCTGGACCTCTTCCTACTCATTTATCCTCTTTGACATTTGTTTTATATCCACCTTCTGTTAAAGTGTGGCGCCAAATCAGTTTGCTAAATATTTGCCGTTTGAAAATTTGGTTTTTGCTATGCGACCTCTAGTGGATGATTTTTAAAGTTTTTTAAGCTCAAGAACTGATCGAAAGTATAAAGCTTTTTTAATTCGCCTAGAATAAGCAAGCCCATTCAATTTAGCAGCATTCGGTTGTCAACATATCTGATTACAGAGATCGAACATTTCGAGTTCGCAGGATGCTGCGAAAAAGATGCTAACTTCACACCAGTAGAAGGACGTATTGAGTCCGAATTTTCGAAGTCACCACTGACGGAGAAAGAAAGAAGAGGTGTGACGACAAAAAATTGTTGCACAATTTTTGTAATTTAATTACAATTAGGTAATTTAATAAAATTTTATGAAATTTAAATTGAATTAAATGTAAAATAACTAAATTAAGAATTTTTTAAATTCATGGAAAAATTAACATTATAATGTAAACATTATAAATATTTTATATAAAAGCAAACGTATTAAGATTATATTTTATTGAAGGAATGAATAATAAATAAGTAAACAAATAATAAATAAGTAAACAAATAACAAATAATAAATAAACACAAACACACGCAAAGACATGAACACAGTCACACATATACAGGCAGGGCAAACGAAACAAGTAAACTACGGAGACAGTCAGTCTTGTCGCAAGCGCAGTAGAATACACATTAGACCGTATTACCAAAACTAACCAATATTTTTAAATGGTCCCTATGGTGCTTTTTTCTTGTTTTTGTTATATCTTCTGTGTTTCTTGTCCGATCCCAAACATTTTTCATATATGTGTTTATTGTTTTTTTTTAAATTTTTTTCTGATTTTTTTTCCCCGAATCTTGTTTTCTTTAATTATGACCCACCTTATCTCAGTTTCTATTATGTTAACAAAATCTCAAAAGGGCAAATTACTAAAGCTCAAAAAAAAAACATTAAGACAATTTAATCAAATCATATCCATAACAATTATTTTTGGTGCAGTTCCGACCGATTTTATCCCAAAAATAACACTTTTGAAATGTTCGTCACTCATACTCGACTTTTTATTAAACAAACAACTTGGCCTTTTCAATCACAACTCTTCTCATAAGACAATAAATAAAAGTCAATTATATTGAGTGTCGAAGATTGCAAAAACATTTTATATTTAAAATTTGATACTTACTAGAATTGTAATAAAATCTCTAATTGTTTATTAAAGTTGACGATTTTTTTTCGTTGAGAGTAAGTTTAACTAATAAAATCATGCTCTGTTACAAACTCTACCAAACAGTAGTTGTTGTTGTCGACTTTAAAATTTTTTTGTTTTCGCACCCAGCTGCAAGTACTTTTTTCTCATCGTGGCCTTCAATTTCGCACACATTTTCTACCAACAAAATACATCACACCACTTTTCGGTAAACTTCTTAAACTTTTTCGACTTATGCACCACACTCTTTGACACCACTCGCTTCCGTCGCTTTTAAAAATATTTAAACACTTTGTGAGGACGTAAGTCGTTTACACTCGTTTGCGTCCACACGTAAGCCGAAGGCGGAGGATTTAAAAAAAATTAAAATTATGATTATTTGTAAACACCGATAGTATCTTATTGAGGATATTTTAGGCTAGGGAAAAATCCAAATTGCTTAGTAAACAGGCAGCGTGTAAACGATCGCTAGGCGAAAGGATATTTATCGGCTACCAACACTGCACTAAGTTGAGTACCACCGCCATCATGTATAGCAAAACCTACCTACACCAAACCCACCACACTGACACGGTGACTAAAAACTTAGCTGGCTACATGTTCGACCAGCGCAAGAAAATTCATTCTTGCTGCGGCCGCCACTTAGGTAAGTCATCAACTTTGTTTTAACTCTAACTCTTGCGCTAATGCCGTTGCCTAGTGCGCCAGGATCATTTTTCTCTCGGAATTTTTCTAAGTCTTTTTTTTAAGTAAAATTTTTCTAAGTCTTTTGGACACGAAAAATTTCTAAGTCTTTCGCTAGGGCCGTTGCCTAGTACGCCAGGAACATTTTTTTTACGAAATTTTTCTAAGTCTTTTTTTAAGTAAAATTTTTCTAAGTCTTTTGGACACGAAAAATTTCTAAGTCTTTCGCTAAGGCAGTTGCCTAGTACGCCAGGAACATTTTTTTTTACGAAATTTTTCTAAGTCTTTTCGACTCGAAATTTTTCTAAGTCTTTTTTTTTAAGTAAAATTTTTCTAAGTCTTTTGGACACGAAAAATTTCTAAGTCTTTCGCTAAGGCAGTTGCCTAGTACGCCAGGAACATTTTTTTTTACGAAATTTTTCTAAGTCTTTTCGACTCGAAATTTTTCTAAGTGTTTTTTTTAAGTAAAATTTTTCTAAGTCTTTTGGACACGAAAAATTTCCAAGTCTTTCGCTAGGGCCGTTGCCTAGTACGCCAGGAACATTTTTTTTACGAAATTTTTTTAAGTCTTTTCGACTCGAAATTTTGCTAAGTCTTTTTTTTAAGTAAAATTTTTCTAAGTCTTTTGGACACGAAAAATTTCTAAGTCTTTCGCTAGGGCCGTTGCCTAGTACGCCAGGGACATTTTTTTTAAGAAAATTTTTCTAAGTCTTTTCGAAATGAAAATTTTCTAAGTCTTATTTTTAAGAACATTTTTCTAAGTATTTTCGACACGAAAATTTTCTAAGTCTTTTTTTAAGAGAATTTTTCTAAGTCTTTTAGTAAAGATAAATTTCTAAGTCTTTCGCTAAGGCCGTTGCCTAGTACGCCTGGGGCATTTTTTTTAGAAAAATTTCTAAGTCTTTCGCTAGGGCCGTTGCCTAGTACGCCAGGGACATTTTTTTTAAGAGTAAATTTTTCTAAGTATTTACGACATGAAAATTTTCTAAGTCTTATTTTAAGAAAATTTTTCTAAGTCTTTTCGACATGAAAATTTTCTAAGTCTTATTTTTAAGAGAATTTTTCTGTCTTTTAGTTAAGAAAAATTTCTAAGTCTTTTGTCATGGCCGTCGCCTAGTACATCGAGAATTCTCTTTTTCCCTTCGAGACTTTCGGGTACCGTTACGTCGCGTGGTCGGCACGCTAGAACATAGGTTGCGCTCGTCAAATCACGCCACTCGACCAGCAGAACGGGACTTGAGTAAATAAACGCTACACCGCCTGGCACGTGCCGAGTTGTTTTCTTTGGTTGGAGGAAGAGAAACAAGACAAACAAGCCCATCGACGCGTTCCCATAACGCAGCTGTCCACCCACTGATGAATGCGTTTCCGAGATGTCTTTAGGTTATTTTTTTTATATCTCGGCTGCGCCGCGCTCGGTAACTTGCTACATCAAACAAACCCGTCGACGCGTTCTCGCCACATAGTTATCCACCCACTGTTGAATGCGTTTCCGAGATGTCTCTAGGTTATTTTTTTTATATCTCGGATACGCCGCGCGCGGTAACTTGCTACATTTTAATTTAGGTTATTTCAATTCCCGATAGCTTTAGTTAGCCCCGTGCTGTGAGATTTCTTTAGGTGAATTTTTTTTAACTCTCAATTTGGTTTTGTTAAACATCAATGATTTACTTTTAAGTTTCTTTTGATTATTCTGATATCTACAATAAACCATAAAGTAATTTTAAGACACCGTAATTTTAAGATAGAACAAAATTTCGCTAAGAACAATAAACAACACATTGTATGTTTGACTAAAACTTAAGCGTGAGTTTTTTTTTCTTTTGTTTGATTTCTACAGCGGGGCTTTGTTTTGTGAGACACGAACCCTGGACACCGGCGAGTGATACCACGGCCGGAAAGGTTCCTCACAACTTTTTACCAACAACAAAAAGTGTCATCACCACAACCTAGTCTTCGTTTTCGCTATGCAGTCAACAACAACAAACGTCTTCGCTTTCCCTGCATCATTGTTACAACAACAATAGGAACATACATCAATTCTTCGTCTTCGATTAGCTCACATCATTAGAACAACAACAACTGCAACATGAACCTACTCTACAACATCATAGTTACCACTTATTAACATGTAATAGGATAGTGCGAGCATAATAAGTTCAATTTGTGTCGCGACTTTCCTCTCCACCTAATTGTAAGTTTTTTTTTTTGACAGCTACGAGTGATATAGCCAGCTTGAATGCCGTAAAGATTTAGAAAATTAATTAAAATTCGAGTATGAGTGACAAACATTTCGAAAGTGTTATTTTTGGAATAAAATCGGTCGGAACTGCACCATAAATAAATTTTGTGGATATCATTAGTTTCCATATCTCAATAAAAAGAAAAAACAACTTCTTACTAACTAGCATCTTTTTTTTCTGCACCAAAAATAAATTTTGTGGATATTATTAGTTTCCATGGTCTTAATGATTTTTTGTGAGCTTTAGTTATTTGCCCTTTTTAGATTTTGTTAACATAGTAGCAACTGAGATAAGGTTGGTGATAATTTAAAAAAACAAGATTCGCAAAAAAAAAATGAGAAAAAATTTGCAAAGAAACAGTAAACATATGTATGAAAAATGTTTGGGATCGTACAAGAAACACAGAAGATATAACGAAAACAAGAAAAAAGCACCATAGAGACATTTAAAAAAAATTTTTTTTTTAAATATCTTTTAAATGTCTTTTAAATGATTGAGCCGGGGTCAAAATGGGTATACTTTCTTGCCAAACCAGGTGATACGGTCTAATACACATGCTTTGAGACTGAGTAGTTATCTTTATCTTAAACAGTCTCCACCCATCGAACATAGTTTTACTCTTAGTTCAGGCGTAGTTATCTTAAACGAAGGTGTCTTCACCCTTCAAACGTTGCTTACTCTAAGTTCAAACGTAGTTATTTTAACCGAAGGTGTCCCCACCTTCGAACATATTTTACTCTAAGTTCAGGCGTAGTTATCTTAACCCTCTAATGCCCCATTTTTTATACTTTACAGATTATACTAATTTGGGGAAGAGAAAAACGATTCTGAAGTTCGTTTTCAATTTTAGTTCTTCGTTCATTTTTTACAGGTGAAAATGTTAACGGTTTTTTTAACATCATGCATTGTTGTTTTACATATTTTTTTATCTCAATAAAAAGAAAAAACAACTTCTTACTAACTTGCATCTTTTCTTTCACTTCGATCTCACTTCAATTAATGTTTTTTTTTTATTTACCGAAAATCGAGCTAAAAATTTCGAGAAAAAAATTAATTGAATTCTTAAAAAAATTATGAAATTTAAATTCAAATTGACGTAATTGTCAAACAGAGCATGCTAGCTCCAAGCGAGAAAAACTGAAATATAGCTCATAGATTCGTCTAGACTCTGAAGGAATTCATTTGAAAAATTTTCCACAGACTACGGTTTTATAGCGATCGGTGTGAGCCCCGCCCATAGGCAGGCTTTGGCATAAGAGAGTTAAGCGTAGGTGTCCCCACTTTTTGAACGTTTTTAATCTGAGTTCAATCGTAGTCACTCACAGCGAGAGGGATCATAGCAAGTAATGGAATAAATATGAATAAGCAAGAATTAATTATATCAATCTAATTTATATAATGTTTAATAATTATTAATAATCAAGAAACGTTCTCATTATTTAATAAATAAAACAAAAAAAAAATAAAGACTTACTTTACAGTTTAAAACTAAAACGTTGGCTTTCTTATTTAAAACAACGGAATCAATTTAGTTAACGAATTTGATAGTTTGTCAAACTTAGTTATTGGAGCCGGATAACAAACGTAAAAATAAATGAATAAATATATATATATAATAATAATGAAAATTCTTGTTACCGAATCCTTAGGGATGGGATGATGACTGATGAGGCGTTGATCAGGTTTTTGTTCGGTGGGCAGGTGTTGATAGTTTCCAAAGTGTAATAAGGATTTTGTCCAAACAAAGCTAGTGAATCAGTGGATCTAGGTAGGGATGTTGGATAGGTTTTAGCGTGTTTGTTGGGTGGCTTGGACACGTTTTGGTCGGAGAAAAGGGTGTGGTAGGACGGGAGACCTTTTGCAGCCGGTTGTGACCAGGTCTGCACGAAATCTGGAAGCTATCGGTGGCTCCATGGGATGTAAGGATGTAGGATAGGTTTTGACACGTTTGTTGGTTAGACCTCAGTGGCTGGGATACGTTTTAGCTCGGGAATAGGATGCAGTCTGACAGACCACCTTATGCAGCCGGTTGAGACCAGGTCTGCACAAAATGTGGACACTGATGAACAGCTGTCGGTTGCGAACAGGAAAGTGCTCGAAATAACTTAACAAAAGGAAACAGCGGCCAGTTGACACAAACCTCTGTTTAACATTTAAGTAATAGCGTCGTTTCGGGTGTACCCCGCTTCTGTCAGGTTATCTCGGGAGAAAGGTAAAGGATTATACACAGAGAAAACAAGATTTTCAAAAGTGGCAGAAACGAGCTACTTTTAAAAACGTTTAGCCCAGATTTTGCACTTCTAACGTTTATTTTAATTTTATTTTTAACAACGGCTATTTTAAAATGAAATAGTAAAACGTTTATTTTCATTTTAAAACCAAAAATTTTAAAACGAGATTCTAAAATGTTCGTTTGATTTTTAATAATAAATATTCTCAAATGTAAAATGTTTATTTTCATTTTAAAAACGAACATATTAAAATTAGATTTTAAAATGTTCGTTCGATTGAAACAATAAACATTTTAAAATGCAATGGTACAACAATTATTTATATTTTAAAAACGAAAATGTTCATTATTTCCCATTAATTCAAAAAAGAAACCCGCATTTCCTCTGTTAATTAAAAAAAGGTTTATTGCTTTTCAAAATTGCAGTATTTTTTTAGTTATTTTATCATCAGCTATGTTCATCTCGTCAAAATTTTTTAGATAATTATACTGTCAATTATAATTATCCCAGCGTCTATAAAAAAATAGAATTTTGTCTGATATTATTAGTTTTATTTAAAATACTTACCTTTTAGTTGTGGCAGCAAATGCTCCAACCCAAACTCTTTCATTACTTTCTTGCAGGCAAACTGCAGAGTGATGAAATCGAGAATTAAAAATATTTTATTTTCTGAACAAATATCAAATACATAAGTCAATGAAACATATATAACAAACAATTCGTTATTACAAGTGTTTTGAAACAAAGTATGTGAATTTGCTATATCATGGTAAAACGTTCGTAGTTGTTTTAAAAACGTTTCGTTTCACTTTTCTATTTAAAAATGTGCGTTTTCTTTTTTGTATGGCGTAAAATGTTTTTAAAAATATTAAATTTAACCTACTATACTATAGTAAAACATCCGTAGTTGTTTTAAAAACGTTTCGTTTTACTTTTTTATTTAAAAATGTGCGTTTTCATTTTTGTATGGAGTAAAATGTTTTTAAAAATATTACTTTTATCTTACTTTATCATAGTAAAATATTCGTGGGTGTTTTAAAAACGTTTCATTTTACTTTTGTATTGAAAAATGTGCGTTTTCATTTTTGTATGGCGTAAAATATTTTTTGAAATATTCATTTTACTAAACGTTTTTAAAATGTGCGTTTTTGATTTTTTGTTTTCTCAGTGTAGGAAATGGGCGGATTCACTGAGTTTAATTCACTTCATTTGTTTTTTATGAATTCGTTTACTCTTAATCACTTTTCCACTTTAATTAACACTTACGTCAACACGTGATGTCCTTGTTTTGATGTAGTCAATATACTCGCTGGCAACTGTCGATGTCCTTGCTGCGTTTGGGCGTGTACTTGGATATTTTTGCTGCAGGTTCCTCGACGGCAGTTTTTGTAGCGCTTTAATATTATTTTCTCCAATACTCTTGGCTTTTTCGCGTTGCGTTGGTTGTTTTGAACTAATATGGCTGCTAGCTGCTGTTGTCGCGATTTGATATTTTCTTATCTTCACTTTTCAACTTTAAAATAAACTTTAGATGTTGATTCTTTCACGTCTGACACAAGACTCACACGTTTGAGCCTCTGCTCGCTATTAGATACATCTTGGCCGGATGCTACTGACTTCGTCTTTCAGCGATGTAGTCGTGCTAAGTGTATACTTCGTTGTTCTGAGTATGTTGCCCGCTCTGGCAACATGCTCGCTAATGGAAGGTAACAGAACCATTCCAGCGCAACATGATGTTATATGTAGTAAATCTCTCGCTGGTGTAGTGATTACATAGGCTGCTCCGAACATGTTGATAGCGCTCTGTATGGTGATCTGTATGGCGCTCAACATGTTGGGATCTCCTTTAGTTGTATCCATGTTCAGCATGTTGCATGGCTCTGTTTGCTCTTTCGTGTTTAATCAATTTCGGTAACCAACGGCGTCGCTCGGTTTCTCAAAATTTCTCAGGCGACAACCGAATGATTCAGCCTTGTTGTCATGCCATGTTTTTCTGATGCGCAATTAAGGTCCCGTTAGCCAATCACCTGATGTTTGCTCATTTCCTTGAAAATTAGAGAAGTTTATTCTTATATTCATATATATATATATTAGGGCGGGTCAAATTCTGGCTCAGCGAAATTCGTAAAATACATGTAATTTCAAGACTTTTTCTCCACTACAGCATATACAAATTCTGAAAAAAAGCTGTGCGGACTTTCGTAAATAGATTCATACACATACATTCATACATTCATATTTTATAATTGAGAACAAAATCTATTTACGAAAGTCCGCACAGCTTTTTTTCAGAATTTGTATATGCTGTAGTGGAGAAAAAGTCTTGAAATTACATGTATTTTACGAATTTCGCTGAGCCAGACCACCAAAAAATTCGTCCATACAAATTGACCCGCTCTTATATATATATATGCAGAATTATTGATGTTGTTTTTTATCTTAACCCTTGGGAACCTGTTGGCATTTTCTTAACCCTTGGGCCTTGATTATGTGACTTAGTGGCTTAGGTTAATAGGAGGTAGCCATGACTAAAATGCAATCATATATTTTCATATATGAAAATTATGATGTTTTCATATTAAATCAATTTCTGGGGCTCCCAACATTTAACAATACTTATCTTTGAATTGCTTCTTAGCCGTTTTGATGTATTGGTCAGGCATTTTTGTCAGGGGCGGTTTTTCGGCCGGTGGTGGTATTTGGCCTTGCGACATATTGCCTGTGCGCAATATGACTTACATGTTTTATTTATTTTTCTGCGGTGTGACTTCTGTCAGCCTGTAAAAAATGAAATAAAATACGTTGGGCTAAATTTAGTCCTTAAATTTCTCGCTTACTCCTAGGGGCGTTCGAGGGCCACTACTTTTCCAGTCCCGCTGATGATGACCCGGTAGTATACGGCTGGCGATGGCTGGCTAGTAAGCGCTCGTCTGGATCAGGAGGTAGCGTATCCACGGTTGGTTGTATTGGTGGTGAAGCGTTGCCAGGTAGTAATGACTGGGCTTGACATTCGGTTAGCATCGATGGTGTAATCTCTGTGGCTGGTGGCCCTGGTGGTGATTTATTGATGCTTGGTGGTGATTTTTCGCTGCTTGATGTCGACATTGGTGGGCATGGACCAAAGGTCGTCAAAGACAGGCCGTCCCAGTCCAGTGAACATGGCGATAGAAACGATGGTGGCGTTTGTTTGCTCATGTGGGCGTCGTTGTTGGCGCTGTTCTCGCACATCCGTGTTGGTGCCTCCACTAGTTCGTCTATGCTCATGCATTCCCCGTCGCTGCCGATGTTCATTCTTGTGCGGAATCTCGACGAACTCTCCAATGTCGCTGACCTCCACATCACTGCTATCGATGATTTTAGTTGGTGGGTCAAACAAATCTTCGATATTGATGGGCCCCGTCGTGTTCTCGTGGTGCACCTTTGGTGGGGTTTCTGGGGCTGAGCCGAAGCAATCGGTGCTGTTGCCGATAATGGACCTGATCCATTCGGTGGTGTCGTGTGCTTCGTGGGTCCGAGAGTGATCTTTGCTCTGGCCAGCTTGAGAGGCCAGTACTTCGGTGCGACAGGTTGGATGGTTTCATGCGACTGTCTGGTGGCTTATCTTTGGCCTGCTTTCACCATCGCTGGGAGTGATGTCATGGTAATGACTTTTCTTGCTGTCACTTGTGGCCGGGGTATCGAGTGTAGGCAGGTTTGGCCAAATCTGCGCGTCGGTTAACTGACGCATCAAACTTGCTAGCTCTTTGCGCTTGTTTAGTGTTTTGGAGGGTCGCTGCAGAAATATTTCTGTGAAATGCAGCAGAAAAACTTAACAGTCGGTGAGATTTGGCTGCTATGACACGGATACGGCGTGATAGACCAGATACAGTGAAGGTTGTCTCGAAAGGACGTGGCGACATGTTGCTGTGTTTGATGTGCCCAGGAGTCTAGTAGCCAGATGTAATCTCGTAGCTTGGTGGGTCCTGGCCGACGCTTTAAGCACACAATGGCCAGTTGAAAGTGGCGTCCCTCGTTGATGAAGTATACCTTTCGCGTCAAATTGACCTTTTTCATCCAGTAACAGACGCTCTTAAAGCGTTCTTATGGGGTGGCATACCGGCTCCTATGAATCAGCTTTGTAAAAAGTGCGTACTTAAGATGTAGAGGTCTCGCTGCACTGCTGTGTGCTGCTGCAGCCTTAGCCAGTGAAGATAAACATCGATGACATTATCGTTGAGAAACGCACCTTCTCGAAGGCAAAGGTAGTCCTGAATTGTGAGGCTACCCGGTTCCGGTGGGAAGCTGAATAGGGGGTGGTCATGTCGAGCATGCTGTCGTAAGCGCACGCGCGGCGTAATTTGACTATGGGCACGTTTTCCTTGTTGGCGATGTTATGCTGGCCATAAGGGTCTCGTTCTTTCCCTGTTTCTTGATTAGCCGGGATTTCGCTCACTGGTGACGGGTGATATAACCGTTGTTGCTGACAACTGGGTAGTTAATTAATTACTGCGGTTAGATGTTTCAAAATCACATTTCTTCGGTTGGTTTTGAAAACACAACTGTTTTGAAAACACAACGTCTGAAAATTCTGATAGTTATTTTGAATTTTCAAGTTGTCAGCTAGCTAGTTTGCTCAATCGCTATGACACTACCAGGGTTGCACTGTCATGATGGAGTGCCGTCCACATTATCACATTTCGACGGTCAGTAAAGTTTCATACGTTACGATGTCAATGTTTAGGAAAAGATGGGGATGAGGTGATCGGTTGCAGTAGGATATGGTTAAAGTAATCTACATCGATAATGACTAGGAATTTACGTGATTACTTGGTGAGTCAGAGTATGCTTTATTAAAGTGTTTTTCGAGAGAGTTTCGCCAGAACATTCTGGTTGAATATTTCTACCGGTCTAGCCATAGATAAAACGCGACCTATAATGATTGTTAAAATTTTTACATATTTTTCTTAAGAGCGTTGTTGCTTTTACCGTCTTTGGTAATGAAGATTTTAGTATCAGATGCTTTTATTACTTGTATTTGAATGCGGCTGTTTTCCGCTCGAGTTGATGAGTATTCTAGTTGATTGAAAAGCTTGACACTGACACACTACTTGCAGAAACTTGTTCTGACCTTATGGTAATGACGATGTTGTACAGGGATTACCAGCTTTAGATGGTGTGAGCGTAGTCGAGCTTGCAGTTGTTTTTTTTAGCAGGACGGTGCTGCTGGTGTTGTCGAAGACGTTTTTTTGTTGAAGCAGACTGGCACTGCTAGTGGCGTCGAAGACGTGCTGGGGTTGCAGTTGTTTTGGAAGCTGCGCCTTCTGTTGGTGTCGAAGACACCCTACGGCGCAGTTTTTTAAGCAGACTGGCGCTGCTGGTTGCATCGAAGACGCGGTAGCGCTAAAGGTGCATTAGGGTTGCGGTTGAGTTTCATGGCAGAGGTATATGTTAGGACCTCTATTTGATATTTTGTGACGTGGTTATCATCGCTGTTGGTAGTGATTAAGGCGGTTATTGCCACCTTTGTTGAAGAATATTTATCTGTCCTTATGGTAGCGGCGTTGGTGTTTAGGTATTACCAACTTTGGCCCGTATTGAGCGGGCGCAAAAGCTTCTCTTCTCAACTGGACCGGCCGGAGGTGTTGTATGTGCGGTCGAGTGCGCAGTTGTGCTGGCAGGCTGGTGCAGCTGCGACTGTGCAGTTTTTTTGGCGGATGCTACCACCCATGACTGACAATAGATAGTATTGGCGCTGTCTTGGTAGCAGTTGTTGACGCAGTTGCAGTTGCTGTTGCGCAGTTGTTACGGCGGGTGCTGCCGCCAAATATGTTGAATAAAATACTTAATTTTCGACATTTACTGGCTCGTAATACCTTTTTAATTTGCTTATGTGTACCTTTAATGCGTTTTTCGCAATGCTTTTTCACCTGCACGATCACTGGTGAGCTGTATACAACCACTGTATACAACGTGTCTGATCTTGCGTTGCTTGGCTGAACTTCCGACGTACCACAGTGAAGATTTCTTGGAGTTGTTGGGCCTTTTCATTCGTTGTTTGTGCTTCACGACCAGTTCCCATAACGTTTTCATCGTATAACGCTCGAGGGAGGCGAGGCTCACGTCCTTGAACCAGGAAAGCGGGACTGTAGCCCGTTACGTCTGAACTGCTACTATTTAGTGCCAGTGTCAACTCAGGAAGGCCTTCGTCCCTCGTCCTGTGTTGATTCAGGCTGAACTGAGCAATCATGGTTTTTAACGTTCCATTCGCTCGTTCGGTCGGGTTCTCCTGTGGCGTGTATAGGGCCGTAAATTGATTTTTCGTATCAATCTCTTGAAGAAATTTTTAAAGACGCGGCTTGTTAATTGGGTGCCGTTGTCGGTGATCTTAGAAGCTTCTCCGTAGGTTTTCTATGGTGGCTGAATGCAGTGGGATGGCCTCGATCCACTTCCTAAATTTCTCATAAAAGTGAAGTAGTATGGTGTTGCCGTGTTTTGAGCGTGGCAGGAGTCCAATTAAATGCACGCAGACGAGAGACCACGGTTCTTCTGCTACTTGAGATAGCATCTTACCGGCGGGTACTTGTTGACTGCATTTGTATAGTTGGCATGTATCACAGCTTCGAACATACTTACTTACGTCATGAAACAGGTCTAGCCAGTAGTACCGGCTAGCCACACGAGCGATAGTTTTCCGCACACCCATATGTCCAGCGTTGGGCTGGTCGTGGTTTTCTTTCAACACGTGACATCGCTGGTATCGTGGTACTCAAAGTTTCCACAGGGAGGCATCTTCGTTCCCGATCTGGTTCGGTATGTGTCGACATAACTTCCTCTCAAGCATGATGTAGTCGGTGAATTTTTAAGGATTCTGGAGAGCTTCGGTCTTGCGTTTTTTGCGGTCCAGGAACAGTGTTAAGTGCTTTCTTCTTCATCAACCAACTGGTACAGATTTTCGAGCGGTTGTCGAGACAGTGCGTCGGCCACCACGTTGAACTTTTTCTTGCGGTACTGCACTTCAAAGTTTTGTTGCTGCAACTCCAGGGCCCAGCGGGCTATGCTTCCGGACGGACTCTCAATACAGTTCATCCATTTTAAGGATAAGTGGTCGGTGATTATGACGAGGCACTCCTTCTTCGTCGGTGTATAATTCCACTCCGCTTGGTCGAGCACTTCTTTTAAGTTTTTCAAGTGGTCTGCTTTGAAATTGCCTGTGACGATGATATCGTGAAGATAAGCAAACGCGTAGGGTTCCGATTCAGGACCCATCACCTGGTCCAATGCCCTCTGGACAGTTGCTGGCGCCGAATTTTATCCAAATGGCATGACTCGCCATTGATATAGGCTACGCCCACGCAAAGTGAAGGCCGTATACTTCTTGCTTAGAGTAGCCATTCTTAAGGTCGACCTTGCGTTGAGTAGCCGCCACGTGCCTGTCTTCTTTTTAACGAGTACAATAGGCGCGCTGTGTGCATTGTGTGATGGCTAGATACAACCTTTTAAAAGGAGCATGTGGATATCCTTATTAATGATCTTCTGTGTAGCCGAATTCCTGGGATAGTACCTTTTTTTTAGCGGCCAGTCATCTAGCATGACGATTTGATGGCTCGTGATGTTGGTGGTGCACTGGATGGTGTCGAATTTACTCAGCTCATCCTGGAGGAATTTGTCCACCTCTTCCGCTGTTAGTTCCTGGACTTCTCAAATGGTCGTGCAAATGGGTGCTCGGGATGGTCTCAGGTTGGTGGGGTCTAATTTGATAGTCTTCTCTCCGAAACTCAACCTTGCGTTGGGGAAATCCATTCCCAGTTCAAAATCGTTGGCAACTTCCGGCAGGATCAGAAAAGATATTTACAACGGCAGGTGCCTACCTCCAGTTCCAGTTCCAAGATCTCTGTCACGCTCGTCAACGGACCGTCAGCCATTCGTTGTTACGCACCAAATTCCTTTCGCGTATCGAAGCTGAGTAGGGCCGGCTCAGTGGAGGAGGCCGTGGATGAAATTGATGTTAATTTAAGTTTAATTGGGCGCCACGCGACTCACCCAACTTAGATAAGTTCTAGTTATCGCGATCGCTAGAACTTTGCGATTTAAAACCCGGAACAGAAAGAAAAGAAAAAGAATACTAGATTGTCATGATTATGATTCGACGATCATACATTAATATTTATTCATATATCTTTTCTCAATTAATTCAGTTTAGCGATATGGTCTTATTAGAATAGGTAAATTGAAAACAAAGGTAATAAAATAATAGAAAAATAAATATTAACCAAAGGAAAAGATAAAATTTTACCACTATCTTAAATGATTACCCTTCTCCTTCCTAAGTAAGCAATGGATTGTTTCCCTAGGATTACAAAATTAGTTTTATATATTTATATATATTATAATCAAAATGCACCAATAAAATTTTATCAATAACAAAAAAAATATATATATAGAAAAGAGAAAAAAAAGAAGAAAAATAACCCAATCGGTATTAAATCAAAATTTATACAATCCAAATAAGTTTTGGTTTAATAACATAACATCGGAATAAATAATATAAATGCGTTTTTAACCACCAACTGGACGCGCAATTCAAATTTTCAATTAAAAGAAAATTACAGCGTTGCTCCCGGGGATCGAACTCGTGCCGCTGGCGTACAGAGCGAACGCCTAATCCACTGCACCACGGTTGTTCAATAAAAACGCTGTTGTATAGCTTACTTCGACCCAGAATATGCGTTGCGTATAAGTATGTATATACATTTAACTTTAGGCCAAGTTGCTGAGCTTATTCAACTTGTAAATCACTAATTTCCAACTAATGGGAAACCTCAGGACATAGTCTTATCTATAAAGAAAAATACACGTATAAATAACTCAAAAAGCCACTAGTCCTGGGGTTTTCTTTACGATTCCCTACCTTGCACTATGGACATCCTATATTGGAAAACTCCTGCACTTCCAAGTACAGCAAATGCGCCACAAGACTCGGTTTTGCGATAAAAGAATATTTATGTATGACGAGGTAATTTATTTTTTTCGAACAATAAATAAAACTCGCGGTAAGACTCGCATTAATTCGCTTTACTTTAGAATCAAAACTGCAATTAACCACAATTCTTTCTCTTGACACAGGCTTAACAACCGATCACCTCCACAGCACTTGTAAAACCTGCTCTTCAGATTCTTTGCTTGCCTCAACAAACCGACGATATTATGTGTCGATCCCCACTGGTAACGGTTGTGCTGAATCGTCTCCCAGTAGGCATTGGCAGCGCTGCTAGCAGGCCTTCGTATGGATTTTAGAGTACTGCCGTACTCATATACAATTACACTTGCTTTTTTATATGAAATGGGAAAATTTGTCAGGCCTTCCGCTCTCCTTGCTCAAAAGAGACCTGCCAGAAGCACTCTTTCGAGAAGTCACGTTAGAAGCAAAAGCAATAAAAATATCAACTTCAAATAAAATACGACTAACAATTTGAGATTTGAACCATGGACTTCTCAGTCGGCGGTCTGACATCTTACCCACTTGTCTACCGTGATTGTTAGGAATCTTTTGCTTATTTTGCATCAATTCAAATGAAAGTACGCTTTCGGGAGCCCAGATTCGATTCCCAACTCGGACAAAAAAAAAACAATTTTTTTTTGTTTTTTTTTTAAATCTACATTTATTTACAAACTGTTCAGTGTATTTAAAAATTTTTTTGAATTTTTTTATAAATTTTCTTTATACAAAATTATCAGAAAAGACTTTGAGTTTATCCATATAAATATTTTCATATAATATAATATGTAATGCGTTAGTTTTCCGGAGCCCGGGTTCGAGACCCAACTCGGACCAAAAAAAATGATTTTTTTGTTTTTTTTTAAATCTACATTTTTTACAAACTGTTCTGTGTATTTAAAATTTTTTTTGGAATTTTTTTATAAATTTTCTTCATACAAAATTATCAGAAAAGACTTTGAGTTTATCCATATAAATATTTTCATATAATATAATATGTAATGCGTTAGTTTTCGGGAGCCCGGGTTCGAGACCCAACTCGAACCAAAAAAATAATTTTTTTTGTTTTTTTTAAATCTACATTTTTTTACAAACTGTTCTGTGTATTTAAAAATTTTTTTTGGAATTTTTTTTTGTAAATTTTTTCATATAAAATAAAAAGAGAAGAATAAGGACCTTCAAAAGGTAGGCCTTACAGAAGTACTCATTAATGCAGTGATCATGGAAGGTGTATTGACGCCAATAATAGCAGTGCTAGCATGCCTTTTTTTGCGTAGCACTCGCTAAAATGCCCACTGGGCTACCATCATCCCATTTATTACCTGCACCAGTTTATATGTTTTATGTGAATACCAAAGAGTAGTAAAGAGTTGTCAGTTCTGCACAGTTGCGTTTGTGCAGACATTTGTGATTAGTGAGGATTGGGCGAATGTGGATGTGAAGGAAGGCAATAAAATCGAAATTTGTCGCCTGACTTTGATCAGCTGTGCTTAGCTGACGTTGCTTTGTGGTTCCGACGCTTAGCGAAGAATGAGCTGTATGAGTGCGAAGAAATAGAAAAAAGAAAGCGTGTGATCAAGCGAAAAGAAAATAGTTTGCTATTGTTTCTTTTCGCTTCGGTATGACTTTTTTTGTTTCCTATAAGAATCTTGCACTCATATGAATGTTTACATTTTTTAGCTAGATTGGATTTGGTAAATTGAATGAATTTACCAAATTCAATCTTTTTAAATGATGAGAACATTTTTATGCCCTCCTTTACCTATAAATTTGTTTTAATTCTTGCAGGTAAGAAATTTTTTATTAGAAGCTACATTTTTTATCAATTTCCAGGTACTATGAATTCAGCCAATTTTTTTCATTTGAAGCTAAATTTTTTTCTCAATTTCTAGGTACTATATAAATTTAGGAATTTTTTTAATTTGAAGCAAAATTTTTTAACTAGATTGGATTTGGTAAATTAAATGAATTTACCAATGTCCAGCTATTTAAATTATGATAATATTTTTATATGACCTTTACCTATAAATTTCTTTTAGTTCTTGCAGGTACAATGTATTTAAGAAATTTTTTAATTTAAAGCTAAATTTTTTAGCTACATTGCATTTGGTAAATTAAATGAATTTACCAATTTCCAGCTATTTAAATGATGATAAATTGATTTACATGATTTCAATTTTTAGCTACATTGGATTTGGTAAATTAAAGGAATTTACCAATTTTTCTCTTTTCAAATTATTATAAATTTTTAAGCTACACAGTATATACACATATATGAGATGTATATACTTTCTTTATGTAAAAATATACATACAAATTTCTGTCAATTGTTGCAGGTATTTAGAAACTTTTTTTTATTTTAAACAAACTCAGAATGTTTACGAAAGTGTTTAAAATATTAAATACCATCTAAAAGTTTGAAACATTAAAATTTAAGTATTTTGTTGTGTTTTCAAATCCAAAATATAAAACTAATTGTGTTTGTTTAATTATTCAAAAATGGTATTAATAGTTAAAGATATTTTTACTCATTTTAATTACCTTCTTTAAACAGTAATTGTTATGGTGACATAAAGTTCCTTGTTTTTTTTTTTTGAGATTTTATTAAAATTTTGTATAAAATCTATTTGCTTAATGTATTTAAAAAGTTTTTAATTTTAGCAAACAGATTTTTCAGTAAATTAATAAAATAAATCAACTAATAAAGGAAGCAATAAATTGATCTTTTTATGAATTATGAATTTATTTATAGATTTTTTAATAAATTAATAAAATTAATCAATTAATAAAGAAAGCAATAAATTCATCTTTTATTCATTTTATAAAGCTAAATTATGTCTGACATACATATTAATTTATTTTGCAGTTTTGGTTTTCAATTAATGGAGATTTAAAACTTACCTCATTTTATTCTTCTAATTCAATAAAAAATTAAAACATTTTTTAACTGACTCTTATTATTTAATATAATACGGTGCTTATTATATAATATAATATATTAAAACCTAGAATGAAATCTTATTACATAATGTAATAATTTAAAACTAAATGAAAATCTTATTACATAATGTAATAATTTAAACCTAAATGAAAATCTTATTACAGAAAGTAATAACTTAAAACTAAATTGAAAACTTATTACATAATGTAATAAATTATCAACTAAGGCAAACACTTTGAATGTATTTAACTAACCTAAGTAATATAATAAAGTAAATATTTACAATTTTAAACTAGAAAAGTAAAAGTATTAAATAAACTTCCAATATTTACAGTATTTACATATTTACAGATATGTAAATTACATAAAGTAATTTAACAAACGGTTATTGTAACCTCAAAAATTTATGTACAATATTAACATTATATAATTTAATTTTTACAATATTTACAGTAAATATTTACAGAAATGTATTTACAATATTTACGGTATATACAAAAAGCTTTTGTTGGTCCGGGAAAAAAAGACAAGTAAGTATTTGTTGTGTTTGAAAGAAGGAAATAGTTTAATAACCTGAAATAGTAGATAGAAAATTTTGAAAATTATAAATGAGTCTACCGAGCCCAAAGTTTAAAACGGTAATTTTTATAAAAGGAAAAAAAAAAAACGTTTGTTAGCGATGCCATAAGAAAGATTTCGAAATATTATGATCGAATCAGCCTCGCATGGTAAAGCAGCAAATGCAAGTTATATAAGCGGCTAGTATACTGCAAAAAAATCATGGTTATGCAAAACGTAGTCGTTTGACCAATAACAAAACTTAATACTGGAAACTTTGAAAAATACTGAGTATTAAGAAAAATCCGTACTAATCATGATTTCAGCTGAGTATTATATTATATAAGTGTTTATCGGATTATAACGTTATTGAAGAAAACGTTAGAGATGTAAGTGATACTTGCTAAGCCATGCAATGCTATGCCATGCGCGGCTAATTGGAGCATTAGAAGAACTTTTGGAAAAAGTGGTAGTTTCAAAAAAGAATCGAAACTCCAAGGAAAAAACCTAAAGAGTTTGAGGTCAATTTTGAATGTGGAAAAGGTGAAGATGAGAAAGTCTAAAGGCACCGCGAAGTTTAATTTGGAAAAAATTTTGACTTTTAAAAAGTATTAGGAATACTTTACACTCAAACATACTACCATACAAACATTCAGTCATACGTCCGTTCATTCCAAAATACATGCAACTAGACTGAAATGGGGTTAGTTGGCGGTATTCGGGAGGCTGCGTCAATTCAAGGCTGAGGCAAAAATTCAATGAAGGGCTCAATATTGTACTTAACTTGTAAACTTCCCAAAAGAAGACCTCTTATACAAAAAAAAAAAAAGACTTAATAGGGGTCCTGCCCAATTTAAGAACTCCGCAAGGAAAAAAATTACCAGTTTGCCGCGTTGTTACATACATTGAAAACGAATGCGCTGTTTGTTAGAAAATGGCTGAAAGACAGAACTTCAATGCTATGATTGAAAATTGCCATGATCAATTGAAAAGTATTTCGTAATTATTTTCACAACAATGGTCAATGTAAATTTATCAGATAGGTAAATGCAATATATTTCAACTAAGCTGTGACAGGAAAGAAAGACATAAATAGAGACATGCATACACACTGACAGACAGACATATTTACTGACAGACAGACATACATACTGACAGACAGACATACATAATTACAGACTTACAGACAGAGTGGTTTTAAAACACCAACAATTGAAAACCAAAACTGCAAAATAAATTAATATGTATGTCAGACATAATTTTGCTTTATAAAATGAATAAAAGATGAATTTATTGCTTTCTTTATTAATTGATTAATTTTATTAATTTATTAAAAAATCTATAAATAAATTCATAATTCATAAAAAGATC